>WAAE01014314.1:0-126322 GCA_013400495.1 Nicator chloris | reverse complement strand
TAGAATATACCTCTATATAAAAATATATAACCCATGAAAATATTAGAGACGTTTTAAATATTAGAGATATTTTAAATATTATATTTTAATATTAGAGATATTTAAAAATATTAGCGATCTTAAAATATTAGAGAAAATTTTGCCAAATTCTCCTCTCAGGAACACACATGCATTTTCCAGAGCTGGGATAATTGCTCTCTATGTTTTTCCTGTGTCTGGGAATTTTTGTTTGTTTGTTTGTTTGTTTGTTTTTCTCAAATCCCATCTGAATGAGGCACTCCAAGACTGCAGCTTGTGTGGAATTTTTGCATGGTTAACACTGGGCACATGCAGCAAACCCATCTGCCTGCCCCAGGGCTTTGCCCAAGCAGGGTTTGTGCCTTTAAAGCAAAGAGAGTGATTCAATGTCCTGTACATGACACAGACAGCTCCTAACAAGTCTGGAGGTATTTTTAGAACTTGATAAAATGACACTTCATAAAACACCGATCAGGCAGCTCATAAGAGGAAATAAGAGTGGAGAGACTTTGGGAAAACATTACTGTATTTTTAATTATCAGCCCTTTTGATGTTGTCAGCCCATACCTTAAGCAACGGGAATAATTGTTTAACTTCCTTCCTATTTAATGCGGTCATTTTATGGCTCAGAGGCACGGCTTTTGCTCCTGAGTTACCATTTACAGCTGTGGCCAGCCTTGGGGATGGTGTTTGGGGCCACACAGCTGCCCTGGCAGTGCTGTCTGCCAGGGAACAGGGACAGGACAGGAGGGAACAGCCTCAGGCTGGGGCAGGGGAGGCTCAGGTTGGACACCAGCAGGAATTTCTTCATGGAAAGGGTGGCCAAGCTTTGAGAGGGGCTGCTCAGGGCGGTTTGGAGTCCCCATTCCAAGGGAAGACTGGAAACCTGCGTTCTCCTCATGGAATCCACTGAAATTTTATCTTTCTGGGACTGAAATATTCCCATTTATGGTATCAACCCATAAATATCTGTATGCTGGGCTGGGGAGGGAGGATGAGCCCTCTGCTCCTAAAGCAACACCTTTCTCAAGGCAAAACAGAAGTCCAATTCTGTGGAAATAAATCAGTGCAAATGGGAATAGGATCTTGGTGTGTTGGGCTACTGAAATCTACAGAGAGGCACAGGTGTAAAATTAAAGTGAGATTTCATCACCTTCTACATTGAATACTCAAAAGAGCTGAGTCTGCCTATTCTGAAATGGTGTCTCCACAGAGTTTTACCAGTCCACACCAGTTAAAGTTCTGGCCCTGTGGATGAAGCCTAAATTTCTTGCTCTTTTTTATTTAAATTTCATTTTAATAGTCTTGATGGCCCAGGACAGGACCTGCTCAGCCCTTCAGATAAAGGTGTCTTACGTCAGTGTTAGCTGAGATTTTTTTGACATCACTCACACTCGCAAAGAAAGGAAAGAATTAAAATTCTTTCAGCTGAAACTTTTGTTTCTTCATGAAATAAACTTGCTGGGAAGACCAGCAAAATATTATATTCCCTACTCATTATGGGAGCTTCCAGGTCACCATGGGGAGAGATCAAGATACTCAGCAGATTCCCTTTAGGATGTGAGTTTTTGCAGTGTGGAAAGGAGCTTGGATAAATCCAGAAGTTTGTTTTCCCAGAAGGGATGCTCTGAGGTTCTGACTCTGTGTGAAATGCTCACAGGTTAGGGAGATTCACACTCATCCCCAGAGCTCCACGGGGCCTCAGCAGAAAGGATAAAAGTGTAAGGATGATATTCCTGTGTAAGCAGCGTGCTCAGAGAGGAAATTCAACTCCTGGAAGAAAGTTGGGGAATGGTGGCCTGCATGATGGCTCAGAGAATTTACCTGGATTCAGCTTCCCTTATCCACACATGCATCCTGAAGAAACAGAGATATTCTGGGGTTACAAACCCCATGGTGCAGATGTGCCACCCTACAAAGATCCCAGTTATGGCAGAAGAATTTCCAGGGAGCACAGTGGTCACTTTTATAGACCCTCTGTGTTCTTCAAGAAGTAAAGGGGCTGCAGCAGTGGCAGAAGATGGACTCTGACTTAAATTAAGGAATCATCCCAAAACTAGGAGAGGCCCAGCATCCCAGCAGTGCAACGTGGCTGCCTCAGTTCTCCTTCATGATCAACAGTGAAGCTCTGGGGTGACAGGAAAACACAGACTGGGAATAAAGGCTGGCAGAAGGTTGCCTCTTTTGAGAGACACTTTCACATTTCTTGCAGCTTTCCCTTTTCCCAGTGATGCAGTGAAGGGCATCTGCCCCAGGAAAGCTGTAACCCCTGGAGAATCCCTCTGGATTCCAATAAACTCCAGCCTGAGCACTCCCATCTCTGCATTTGTAAACAATCTCAGCACATCTCCTCTTTGGGATCCATCCAAGCTGCACTTTACTCAAATGCTGTTCTCTTCCTGCTGCCTGATGCCATCCACCACACTTTTTCTGCCTTTCACTTGTTTGGATTGTCACCAGAGAACTTCCAGCGAGGCAATTTTTTGTTTTTGTGATGGCTGGTGAATATTGTGTTGGGGGTAAAAATAAAGCTGAAGTGGAAATTTCCTAATTTTCTAATGAAAGTCACTGTTCTTTGTTGTTTGCAATCTGGATGAAGACAATGCAGATTGGTGAGTCTGTGTAGGTGGTGTCTGATGCTCTGAAAGAAAAACACCTCATGTAAGCACTGAGTGATCTGATGAAGTTTTCTACATGTATTCATGATAAATGAATATTTAAAATACTAATTAAAGGCCTAAGACATCTTTGGAAACCCTCTTTCAGTTCTAGAGGAATACATCTGTCAGATCTTCCAGGCAGAGATTTTGGTATGCTTGGTTGGGTTTTTTTGTTTTTTTTTTTGTTTTTCCAAACTGGAAACAATTTTAAAGCCGTGTGTAAGCACTCACGCTTAGCTATGTGTAACTGGATTTAGAACAGCAATCCTGGCAGTGGTTTTTCTTTCCCTTTAAAATGCATATTTTCCATTAAGCAGTGTGGCTAATGAGTGTTGCTGTTTGTAACGAAGCCTTTTTTTTTTCTTTTCCAGGTTAGCGTGAATCACTTCAGGCTGTGACCTTATCTGATCTTGCACGTTCAAAAGGGCTGAGTCTAATCAATAATTGGTGAGGTTTCATCACGGAGCCCGTGGGTGCCGCCGGAAGCACTTTGGTGATTAAGTAGTTGATACTCTTGCTCTCAACCATTCATGAAACTCTGTCCCCATGGAAGCCCTGGTAGGACCCTGCAGCCTTTTGGAAAACTCAGATTTTTTCACTGCTCAGCCTTCATCAGTATCCCCTGGTGGTTTTCCTGTCGGACTATTCACCCGGGCAGTCCTGGCCGAATTCCAGTTTTGATGATTGTTTTCTGCCTAGCTTCCTTCCATTTCAGTTTCGAGCTGCTATTCTCCTTTGTTCCCTAAGCCAAGGTGTTAAACTGCTGGGATGATTGTCTCCCAGGCCAGCCCTGGGAATGCTGCCTGGCACAGAGAGGGTGCAACTCTGCTGCCTCTCAGCTTTATCAGGTATTTTTTCAGCTTCTCAAAGGGCTCTCACTGCGAGCCGCTGATAATGTCCTGTGGAAACATCTGCACGGGGTCAGCTCTTCAGCTTCCTGGGCTGGACAGACTTCAGCGACGGAGGTGCACAGATGTAGTGTGAGCTGCAGTTTGATGTTTAGATCACAGGCGAAACTCGTGCTTTTTCTGTCCTCTGACAGCCCCTGGGATTTATTAGTGTTGGCGTTAAAGTGCTCTGTCAAACACAGAGGGGGATGTCTGAATGCCTTTCTTGTTTGTTTGTTTTTCCAAATGTGTCAAGGCAGCCTGGAAAGCTGCCGGTGTTTGTTGTTGGTGGCATTCCCTGGATGCCTCCAGCTCCCTGCTCATCCCGGAGGAACAGGGGAGATTTAGCAGCTGATCTCCTGCCCCGCAGCTTCTGTTTCAGTGCTGCCCCTCCAGGAGCAGAGAGAGCATCCAGGACATCTCTCTGAGCTAGCAGGGAGTTGGGAGTTGGAAGAGGGAAAGGGCTTGATATTCCTGGTATTTCTGAGAATCACACGCTCAGTTCCCTGCCAGCAATCTGTGCTGCTGGAATGAGCGTTAGGTTTTGGAAATATCAGTGTTCCAGTTCCCCCTGGGTAGAGCAGTCAGGTCACAAAAATCATTCTGATGGTTTCTGTGGATCCCAGGAGAGGCCAGTTCCAGTCCCTGCTCCTCCTCTCCCAGTTCAGCCACTGGTTTTGCCTGGGTTGTTCTTTTCAGCAGGAAAATTCACAGGAGTAGGAGGAAAGATTGGTTTGCTGGAGCTGGAGCTGCTCAGACAAAGCCAGAGCAAAACAAACTCATCTGAATGAGACTGGTTCAGGGTGATGTGAGGGGTTTTAATTTCTGTGGGGAAAATAAGAATCCTGAACCCCTGGCTGAAGCCTGGGCTGTGGATGCACTCCTGGTCCTGGCTGCAGATCTACCAAGTGGAGCTCATCAATGTTTTCCCCATCCAAAATTATCCCTCACTGCATCTCCTGGAGGACCTGTTCCTTGGGCAAGGGTGGGGATGGGAGGGCTAAAACCAGTTTTAGTCAAAATGAGCAGGTCACCTTGCACAACCCACAGGAGGTCTTTGCTAACTGGAGTCATGAAGTCCTCAAGGAAGGTCTACCTCACCCTCCAAGAGCTTCAACAAGTTTCACACTCAGTTTGGTGACCTGACACTTTTATGCCTTAGCTTTCCTTGCAGATGAACTCTGAAAGGCAGATTGAAGCTTTTCAGGGGAGGTTTAGGCTGGAGATCAGGGAAAGGTTCATCCCCAGAGGGTGCTGGCACTGCCCAGGCTCCCGAGGGAATGGGCACGGCCCCGAGGCTGCCAGAGCTCCAGGAGCCTTTGGACAGCACTGCCAGGGATGCCCAGGGTGGGGTTGTTGGGGGGTCTGGGCAGGGCCAGGAGCTGCTCTGGATGATCCCTGTGGGTCCATCCCACTCAGGGTATTCCCTGATTCCATGATCAGTGCTGTGGCCACCCTCTTGCTGGCTGTGCTGGGTGGATTTACATCCTCAGCCTCCCAAAACCTCCCTACAGGGCCATCCTGCTGGGCCTGTTTGGGCACACGTTGTTTTTGTGGGATATTGTCACCCAGAGAGCCCCAATGGAAATTTTTGTCCCCGTGTCCTGTGTACCACGTAAACACATGGGGACAAATAGACTCTGCCCAGAAGAGATGCAAATGACGAAGCCAGAGGAAGATCATGGCTTGAGTTGTGTCTAGGTGAGAAACTGAGGCCAAGAGGGTGAGGAATGCATCCAGACCTCCTTCCAGTACCCTACAGAAGCCCTCCACCATTAGAAACTGAGGCCAAGAGGGTCTGAAATGCTGAAATGCTGAAAATGCTCAAATCCCTGAACAGGCCCCCAACACTCAGGACCAGTTATTCCTGGTCCAAAATCTCCTGTAGTTTTAAGTCACGGCTTTATTTTTAGATCATCAACACCACCTCAGCCTCAATAATTACACTTGTACCAATCAAGCATGTGGCAACGCTCATGGGTGTCTGAGTAGTCCTGTAGTGTAAGGATTAATTTGTGGGGTTGGAAAAGGTGGAATGGCAGGTGTTGCACAGGAGCTGACACTGAGGTTTCACCTGCCCCATAAAGCTCCTCAAAGGTGATGTGCCAGGAGAAGAGAGCAGCAGGAACAGGCACTTGGTTCAGGGTCCTTTGTCACCCTCTCCTTTCAGCAGGATCCTCCAGCCCTGACCATATCTTAGCCCTAAGTCACGCCACGGAGCACATTTTTAATGCTGCTTTATTAGAGAGTCAGAGGCATTTGTGGGATTGGTGTGGGAGTACAAAATTGTTTTCTGATGAGGAACTGAGTCGAGGTTTGTTGGCGTCTCCTGTAGTGGCTGTTTATGTGTAAACTTGAAACCCAACCAAGCAAAAGGAGTGAAACCATCCAAGGCCTAAAATGTCATCTGGCAGCGAGGAAAAGCTGCAAATACCAGATTAGGAGAGCCCAGAACCAGCTGGCTGCTGTTCATGCTGAAGTGAGTGCTCACCAGACATTCCAAAGCTGGCCATAAAGCCTTTCTAAGCTCACTCTGGTCACTGCTACTCATTTCAGGATCACTGGCAAGCATGAAGGGGGCTTCTGTTTTGTTGTGGGAAAAGAAGGCAGGGAAAACAGCACCAAGTCCACAGTTCTAGTGTCCTTTGTCCTGCGGTTCACAGCACAGACCAGAGTCCAGCTCCATCTGGAGCCAGCTCCAAGGGTTTTGCTGGTTTCCAGCAGGACCAGGGTGAAGCCAAAGTGTAATGACAAGTCACAAAGGCTGTAATAAAGCCATGCTCCCTGAGAAAACAGCTGTGGTGGTTTAGGAGGTCCTTGCCTCTCCCACCCCTCGGACAGAGGCTCCTGCTCCCAAAATGGTGCCAGCAGAAGGGAATGTGGGATCATGCTCTGCTTCACAACCTTCACATCACCCCTCTTTCCTGGGAAACAAGCCCGTTTGGGGCTGCAGGCTGTGGCCATCTCCAGCAGGAGGGTGAGCCAGCCCGATGGGGCGATAAGAAACCCACAGCACCGGGGCTCGTCAGAGCCCATTCTGGAGCCTGTCATTACCCATTGTTCCCTTTATTGAATGCAGTTGTGCCTATTGCACGTCCCTACACTTCAAAAACTCGGGCCTGGAACACAATGGATGGGGCTTGTTGCTCGGGAAGTGTTTCTTTTTATACATGAAAACACAGGAGGAGGCTTTGTTGCTGCCGCAGCAGCAGCAACATCCTGACACGCTGGCGAAGGAAGCTCCGTTCTGAATATAGCTAATCTCACACTAAAAAAGTAACCCTTTGAGGCCTGGAAGCAAGCACCACGTGTGAAATCATCTCAAACCGTCACGTGGAAGGATGAGTTTTAAAAGCCACCCTTGAGAGGTTATCATTAAACCGAACCTTGCGCAATGTGGGACTTGGAGGGATCGCTCTTTGCACATCTGTGGTTTCAGTGACCTCGACAGAGTTGTTTCCCAGTATAAGTAAAATCAGAAGTGGAACTTGCAACAAGAAGCAAATGTGTTTTTGCACTGTACTCCAGTGATGTCATGGCTGCTGTGTGCTGTAGCTCTGTCTCCTTTAATGCCTTTTTTTTCTCTTTTATCTTGATGCTAATGTGGCTTTGAATTTCTTCGGCTAAAGATCTCACAGCTCTTGGCATCCTGCCCCACAACATTTACCTGGAGCTCTTGCAACCTTCTGTGACATCAGTTTTACTGTTGAGGGTGTAATTGATCTTACCCAGTCTCGAACGTGCTCATTATAACATTCATTGTGGTTCTTTTCCAACACTGCTACGTGCCCATCTCGGGACATCTACGCAATATCCACCTCCATATACTTTCTTTATTTGTATGTGGGTTATTTTTCTAGGGGGTTATGGGGTTTTTTTGATCCTGACAAAGTGTGAGGAGTAGAACAGCCCAGGGCAAAGAAGTTTAAAAAAAAATGGGGGAAAATATTAAGGAAGAGCTGCAGATTGTGTTGTCTTTGTGAACTTAGCAGACTGAGTAGGTTTTTTTTTTATGTATTTCTTCTTTTCTAGTGATGCTGGTACCAGATGGCTGATTTACAAGTCAAAAACTTCAAGCATCCAGTAGTTCAGCCTCTTACTTCCAGAAGTAAGAGGATGGATTGTGCTTGATTGATTATGCTAATGTGGCCCATGGAAATTCTCTTCAGATGGGAGACTGTGGGTTGGGGGCACTGGGAGATGTGTCCTGGTGCTCATTTATGAGCTCTGCTGTGGGTCCCACCCCGGTCCTTGGAAGTCCAGCACCCATGGAAAACCTGAGGAAGTGGGTGGAATGTGTAGCAGACTATCTGTGGAAAAATAGAATCCACTTTGCTCATGGTTTAGGGTGGGTGCACATAGAGGAAGAGGGGATTTTCCTCCAGTTCTCTCCAGGAATTTGAGACATGGCTTCATTTTTCTTACAGTTAAGCACATTCAGTAAATAGCATAAACATCACAACTGAAGTGATACCTCATCAAACGCTGTGAAAAGGATGAAGACATTTAGATGACACATAAATACAGTGAGTTTTCAGCCACGGTATACAGTGAACTACTTTCAATGGAAAATCAAGGCTTTCAAAGCAATTCATTTAACATTTCCATTTTAACACTTCCTCAAAGTCAATTGCAGCAAAGAACATGCAGCTCAGTTTGTTTCTTCAAACCACAACACAAAATAGTCCAGAACTTCTGTTATGAAGCAACAAAATCCCTCCAGGATAAAAATGCAAATTTTTTGTCCTACCATCGATGACACGGCTTTAGGGCTTTTCCAGTTTGCTGTCAAAGAAAGGATGTGCCTTCATTGCTGATTAAATGCACTGCAATTAACTAAAGTTTCGTTGGGTTTGATATTCTCCCCTCCCAAGTTATGTTAATGTGGATAAATAGTGTGGATAAAGCAGGTTCTCCTTGAAATAAAATGTGGGCGGTTCAGTACAGGCTGGTCCTGAACTCAAGGGTGGCTGTGCTGAGGATGCTGAGGGGTTCATCTGCAGGAATTTGACTCATTTGCTGAATTTTTACAGTTGTATTATCTCAGCACACAGGGGAGCTGGGGGAAGTCAATAATCAGAAAGTTACAGAATCATGGAATGGTTTGGGTTGGAAGGGATGTTAAACATCATCCAGTGCCACCCCTGCCATGGCAGGGACACCTTCCACTGTCCCAGGCTGCTCCAAGCCCCAATGGCCAACCTGGCCTTGGGCACTGCCAGGGATCCAGGGGCAGCCACAGCTGCTCTGGGCACCCTGTGCCAGGGCCTGCCCACCCTGCCAGGGAACAATTCCTGCCCAAGATCCCATTCAGCCCTGCCCTCTGGCACTGGGAAGCCATTCCCTGTGTCCTGGCCCTGCAGCCCTTGGCAATTGTCTCTCTCCATCTTTGCTGGGGCTCCTTCAGGCCCTGCAAGGCCACCCTGAGCTCAGGCCAAAGCTTCTCCTGTGCAGGCTGAACAATGGCAGCTGTGGCAGCCTTTCCTGCCAGCAGAGCTGCTCCAGCCCTCTGCTCATCCTGCTGCCTCCTCTGGGCTCTCTGCAGCAGCTCCATGGCCAGTTGCAATGAAAAAGAAGAAGAAATTGTCCTGTGAGCAATTGAAATTGTATTAACTAAAGCTTCAGCCCGTGTTTCTTTTGGCTAAGATTTACAAGGTACAAAATGCAAGTGAAGATCTTTATATCTTAGTGGGTCTCAACCAAAAAGCAGCACTTAGGCTCCATGTTCTGCAGCAAGGACAGTCCCTGAGTATTTCTTTCCAAACTACTTATGTTTGTTTTATTTATTAATTGCTTCACTGGAATTCCCTTTATAATCAGTTTTTAGGGGAATAATAGTAGAGAGAAAAAGCCAACATAATCAACCTCCCATCCTGTCCTTTACAAATAAAAATTAAAAGTAAAGTCCACCAGTAACAGTTTGTTCTTTGGTAAGGGGCTAATGTGACACAGGACTTGGCATGCTGGAACAGCCACTGGAATGAAGATATTATCATAAAAATCACTAAATCTTGACTTCATTAAAACCTATTTAAATAGGATCGACGTTTTTTCCTGGCCAAAATTTCCAAAGTTATGTAATAAACTCTGTGTGCCTTATCCTCCAGGGTTATTTCCACACTCTATTAACAGGCTATAGCAGGTTTTTAAAATATGCAGCATGGTGTGGTGTGTACCTGGGAACAAGGAACAGAAAGTTCTTTCAGAGATTGTATGTACATATGTCTGTAGGCTGCATGAGCTTGCCTAAACAATTCACACCATTATCAAGAGGATCTTGGCAAAAACAAGAGAAAAAGAGATTCAGTGAGTTACATAACAGGCACACATCTCTCTCTCCTTCTTGAGCAATGGCTGCTTCCCCTTAACACATGATATTTGGAGCATTCCATAAAAACTGCTAACAAAATCAATTCTCGTGGCCTCTTCAGGAATGGAATTGGTGGCGTGCAGGATGGAGAGGGCTTCAGTTGTTTAATCTTCTGGGTAATCCCAGATATTTGCATTCCTTGAAACGATTTTTTTGTGATTTTTTCAGATTTCAAAGTTTGTATCTTTAAATATTTAGTTGCCAAAGGCGGATGCAGAAAGTGTTCAGTTAGGAGGAAAAGTGGAAGGACAAATATTACTCGTTTTTTCCAGCCTGAGACAGATCTGTACTATAACTTTTGGGAGCAATCCACCTGGAAGTCCCCCCAGACACTCCTGACCGTGCACAAATTCTGTATTTCTGGGTGTATGTGGATATTTCAGAATTTAGGGCTGGCCAGATGATCAGACCTGATCACAGGATGGGTGGGTGGAGATGGGGGTGCCACTGTTCCAGCCTGACCATCTTCCCCAGGGCACTGTGCTCACTTTGGGAGGTTTTGGCCACTTATTTCTTTACCCTCAGATGCAGCAAACACAAGATTCTCGGTAGAAATTATTGAGTTGGAAAGAAATTGCCTGAATGCTTGCTGAAATTTTTCACTGAGGTGACCAAAGGATGTCAGTGACTCGAATTCCTGAGAGCTGAATGTTTTGACCAAAGCACTGGGTGCCTTGCAGGAGAGAAACTCCACTGCAAGGGCACAAAAAGCAGCCACTTGCCTGTCCCAAATCCGTGCAGGGACGCCCAGAGCAGGCTGCAAGGAGGGACAGGTACATCCTCACGTCTCCTCCAGCGCATCCTCCCCACTCCTGGCACTCCCTGCACGGGCAGTTCCTGGCCCAGAGGCCAGACTTGTGTCTCTGTGGTTTACACTTCATGTGGACTTTTCTTCCACGAACTGGGCTGAGCTCTCCAGTTGTATTTCTGGCTCCCGTGACACCCAGTGGTAAAGGATCCCACAGTGTGGTCGTGTGCTTTGTGAAAAAGTGTGTGTGTGTGTTTTAACCTGTCTCCTCTTCTCTCCACGTCTTGCAGAGTGAGAAACAAAGGAGAAAGAAACATCCTGGTTGTGCCCTTTCCCAATCGCTCAGGTCACGCTGTCACACTCGAATTACTCGTGTTGTGTCTTGTGCAAACCAAGGGCTTCCCATCTCCTCAGAGCTGTTTTTACTCCATTTGCATAAAAGCTGAACTTCTCCAGTTCTCCTGTTGCAAAAACCGAAGTTGTGGGTGCGTTTATATCAATATTATTAATATTATTTATGTTAACATATATAGCATTAATTAACATATATATAAATATGTAACATATACCACAACTTCTATAACATATATATGGCATGTAACATATATAAAAATAGATAATACAAAAATATAATATTTTTATTAAATAATATTATAATAATTATATAAATACTCATATGAATAACTATATAAAATATAACTGACTCTTCTGATATTAATTATTTAACATGCCCTGTTTTGTGTTGCCACAGTAGCCACGCTACTTCTCAGTGGAGCTGTGCTTTTTTTTGGTCTATGCCATTTTCCCTCCCTGATAATGTAAATTCTCTCTGCTCTTTTAAGAACCACCTCGGAATAACAGCTCTGAAGATGCAAGGCAGGCTTGAAGGGAGTCTCTCTTTTGTGTGCTGAGTTTGCTCCTCTCCAGCCAAGACAAGAAAGCTCTGGGAGCGAAGTGCTTTGTTCAGAGGGGAATAAGTCTCTTCTATCCCTTTCCCACAGTTAAGGAACAGCTTTTGTTGAGTTATGAGTGAAGCTACTTACATAATCTATGATCAGAAAGCTGAGCTGGCATGTTTTTGGGTGCCTGGAAGCTGAACAAAGAGAAAAATATCGAAATTTCCCAGCTGACCCCAAAACAAAACGCTCCCATTAGGCTGGCACTTAGTGCACATCTACTGTGTAATTTGGTTTTGTACTGGCTGCTCACACTGAGATTATCTTTGTGTAACCGTCAGTCTTTTGGGTTTTCTTGGGGAAGATGCATCAATGTCACAGCTCTCATGTCTGGAAATAGGTATTTAAAACCGTGGAATGGTTTGGGTTGGAAGGGACCTTAAAAATCATCCAGTGCCACCCCTGCCATGGCAGGGACACCTCCCACTGTCCCAGGCTGCTCCAAGCCCCAATGGCCAACCTGGCCTTGGGCACTGCCAGGGATGGGGCAGCCACAGCTGCTCTGGGCACCCTGTGCCAGGGCCTGCCCACCCTGCCAGGGAACAATTCCTTCCACATATCTAACCTAAATTTCCCCTCTATCAGTTGGAACCCATTCCCCCTTGTCCTGTCACTGCAGTTCCTGATGAATTGTCCCTCTCCAGCTTCCCTGTAGCCCCTTCAGATTCTGGAACTTGCTCTGAGGTCTCCACACAACCTTCTTTTCTCCAGGCTGAACAGCCCCAACTTTCCCCTCCTGTCTCCATAGAGAAGGTGCTCCTTATCAACCCCTTATCAACCTCATGGTCCTTCTTGGGACCTGCTCCAACAGTTCCATGTCCTTCTAGTGTTGGGAACGCCAGGACTTAATGCCATGTTCCAGATGGGGTCTCACCAGAGGAATGTCTGACACCCCTAAACACCTTTTCCCAGCTCTCCACAGAGACTTGTTCTGCTTCCTTCCCTCTGACACCCCAGGTTTGCTCTGCCTGTGTTTTAGAGGAGCTTTGCTTGGCTTTGCTGGATGTCAACTACTGGGATATTTATTAATTAATTTATTTCATTTTTATTTTTAGTTCACGCCTAACAGTCTGGAGGAACTTTTCAGGATATGTGTTCTAAATCATAAATCTTGGTCTTCTGTGTATGTGCCAGCAGCTTCCTGAGCTTCTGGCCACGTCTGGAAACAATCCCTGGCTCAGCCAGTGTGACTGTGTGGGATGGGCAGGATAAGCTGCATCCTAGAGGACACCCAGCAAAGATGTCCCAGCTTTTCTCCATCTCAGAAGAGATGGGATGCAGGAACCTCCTGCCTGCTCACGAGCTGCCCTCAGCAGCACCTCAGTGAACTCCCTCAAAAGGTCACCGAATCTGGCACTGTGTGATTTTTGTACAAACACACGGAAATCTTTTGGTTTGTGCGAGTGAGGACTTATGTCACAACTGCATGAAAAATCATTATGACAGAAGGCTGGGAGAATAATTTCAGTGGGATTCATTCGGAGGCTTGTGTGGGACTATTCCCAGGCTATAAATTTACCTATTCCTTGGGAAAAATTGCTTTGAAAAAGCTTTCAGCTACAAGTTTTCCACTGTGCTGTTGGACTTCTCAGCACACCAAGGCCATGGTTGTGTGTGGAGTGCATTCACCCAACAAAAAGGTGCAAACCCATTTCCTTCCTGGTTGAAATTTGGAAGGTGTTTTAATGGTGTATCACCTAATTCACTGTTACTCTCCACGTGAATCTTTGCCATCATTCCTTCTCTCCTCCTCTCCTTTCTCTTTCCCTCCCCCATCTCCAAACTCCCTGATTTGCAATTACAGTCTGTTTTAGTGAGGAGCAATGGCTTTTTAATTTTCCCCCAGAAATGGAAGTGTGTAGTTATTATGCAAAGCAGCTATCTTTTAATTCCCCAAAATTTCCGGTGTACACTGTAATCAGTCATCTTCCCCTGTACGTTTTACTGTCTGGAATTGTAAGCCTGGAGCATTAGAAAACTATAATAAATAATTCAGTGATTTCCTTTCAGCTTCATATTCTACTTTGCTGAATATGTTTGGAGGTGTAAATATCTCTCTGGAGGGGGATAATTTTAAGTTTAGTTTTCTAATTTGATTAAGGAAGTGGTGCCTGCCTGTTCCCTCCACAGGCAGGAGTATGAGTGCACCAGGGAGATATTTCAATATCTGTGTAGGTGTGTTTAATACGTTCCTCCTAATTGTATTTCCTTTTCACTAAATAAGAAAAGTTGTAATGCAATGGGATTAATCCTCCCATGTTCCCCCACCTCCTTTTTTTCCCCTGGTTTAATTGTCTTGTTCTTCACAGACAGAGTCCCAGAATTGGAAAAGACCTTGGCTGAGTCCCATCTGTGCCCCATGCCCACCTTGTCACCCTGCCCAGGGCACTGAGTGCCACATCCAGGTGGCACCTGCAGGGATGGGCACCGCAAACCTCCCTGGGCAGCCCCTGCCAAGGCCTGAGCACCCTTTCCATGGGGGAATTCCTGCTGCTGTCCAACCTTTCCTGGTGCAAAACACGTACAGTCTGTCCTCTCCATCTCACGGGTAAAGGAGGGACCATCTTACATGAGCGAGCCTTTAACAAACAAAACTTTAAACCCTTCAGTTTCCATATGGGAGTTGTGGCTAGCAAAGACCTGTGACAAGATTTCACTTAGCAGCTCTCAGTATTCAATGTTTCAACATATTTTGCAGAGGTGAGTGTGACAATTCATTAGTACAAAATGGCCGTGTGTTATGTTAGAGGAGAGAGAGAACAGTGCAGAGCTACACAGGAGTACAGGTGGCCTTAAAATTGTGATTTTATTTTTTTTGGCTTATGTAAGCTAAGGGTTCTTCTGTTTGTTTTCAAAATGTGTGAGATGAATTTGCTTTATCTTTTCAAGCTATCCCTTGAAACCAGGAGAGCTCTGACTGAGGCCTTCCAGCACCTTAAGGGACCCTACAAGAACCTGGAGAGGGAATATTTACAAGGGCCTGGAGTGGCAGGACTTTAAGATGAAGGGAGGAAGATTTAAATGTGAGATTAGGAAGCAATTCTTCCCTGTGAGGGTGGGCAGGCCCTGGCACAGGGTGCCCAGAGCAGCTGTGGCTGCCCCTGGATCCCTGGCAGTGCCCAAGGCCAGGTTGGCCATTGGGGCTTGGAGCAGCCTGGGGCAGTGGGAGGTGTCCCTGCCATGGCAGGGGGGGGGAAAAAGATGATCTTTAATGTCCCTTCCTACTCAAACCATTCCATGACTCTTGGATTTTATGAAAAAAAAAACAACAAAACAACAACAAACCACAAACTTGTAAAGAAAGCCTAAATTAGAGCATTTTGGAAAATGCTCCAGCACTACTTCAGGCTGAATATTTTTTTCCTAATTAATTTCTAGATATCACAGTGCTTTTTTGGACTCTCCACAGTGCTGTTTCCAGCCCTTTCATCTCCTCAGCAGGTATGAATGTGCTGTGGCATTATTTAAAATTAAATCCTTCTGAGTACCTTTGGTGAGGAACCTGGGGCTGCTTGAGGTGTGCTGCAAGCATCCTTGTCAGGAGCTCCTGAATCCAGGGAAACTCCTGAATCCAGGGAAGCTCAGGAATCCAGGGGATTTCAGCTCAGTGTCTGGACACCACTGGTGTCTAAGAGGGAGTTAAAGGCAAAGAGAGAGGCAGTGCTTGGAGAAAGATTTTAAAATCAGTTTGGGTGACCGAATCCTATCTGAAGGAGGGAGGGGGAAGCCGTGTGGAGGAAGGTTATTATTACCCATGAGGTTTAGGTGGGTTTAATTCTTGGTGATGCCAGTCCTTTGGCAAGGACTGGGTCATTCCAGAGCTTTTGGCAGGTTCTTGAGAAGCAGCCTGTGCTCTGAGGGAGGGGACTTCCTCAGGGCCTCACCCATCACCTCCCCTGTCACAAACCTCTGGTTCTGCACAGCACCAAAACCAGACATGCAGAAGCACCGTGAAAAAAACGCTGCTGGAGCATTCTTGGCATGATTTGGCATGTGGGAGCAGAGAGATGGGGAGCTTGATAGGCTCCCAGACGTGCTCTGCAGACTGAAGAAGTGCAAGCAGTTGGATAAGCATCTGAACTTCTGTGTGTTTGTCTGAACTGAACTCGAACTCCGAGCCACTTCAGAGTTTGCCTAGCAGTGGCTAATAATTACTAGAAAGCTTGTTAAAATTGGAAAGTAATCTCAATAATGAATTAATCCACAAAAGGACAGAAGCAAACACCCTCATTTAAACTCTGCTGGCACGGGAGTTTGGAGCAGACATTTCTCTCAGCGGACAGTCAAGAAAAACCTTTGAAAAAACCAAAGTGTTACAAATTCCCCTCTGCTTTAAAAACTGCTGGGAAACAGCAGCTTAAAAAAGAAAGAAAAAAAAAAGACAACAAGAAAAAAGAGGATTTGATAAACATAGAGGTGACAGGTCTGATTCCAATCCTTTGTAGGTCAACAGCATAACTATGGAGTTACCTGGTGGAGTGATGGGAAGCCAGAATGGGATCAGACTGTGCCGGACACTTCTTAAGGTGGAGTTACATTATCAAAACATGGGCAGTCAGTGGAGGCTCATGACTGTGAAAAATGTGTTTAGGATCCTGTCTGGGAATGATATGGTCGTCTTTCCCAGTAAAATGCATTCTTTAATGAAATAAATAAAGCCTTCCTGGTTATGCAGGCTCAGTTGTCATGTACTCCCTCTTTAGTGATGTTAAACTTTAACGTGATAAGAGCATGGTGAGCAGAGAGAGCAGTTTCCACCCACAAGGATAAATATTGATCTGGGTGATAAAGAAGAACAAACATTCTGATGAAGTGGTAGGAAAGAAACTGAGCCTGATATGGGAAGGTTGTTTGGGCAGTAAAAGAAAGTTAGTCTTTCAACTCAGAACAGGGAAGGGCAAAGGGATGGCTTATCAAAAAGCTGTTTACAGGATAATAAAGTTTCTGCCTTCAAGCTGTAACATTTGCCTGTACACAAGCAAAGAGATGATGACCAGGGTGAAGTTCTGGTGGCAGTGGAAGAAGTGGCAGCTTTGCTGCTGACTTGAGGAGGGGCAGGTGTTTGTAGCTGGAGGGCTGTGCAGGGGCTCTGATGCTCTGTGCAGGTCTCCTGTCAGCAAAATTGCTTCTTTAAATCCCAATGTCTGCCTGAGACCAAGCCTGCACTTCTCTCACTTCTCTGCTCCACTGAACCTGAGGTTGATGATTAGTCTGACACTTTAGGAAAGTTTGAATTTCTAAGCTATAACAAAGCTTTTTTTTTTTCCCTTTTATTTTCTTTCTTTTTTAGGGGGGGTTGAGTTTTTTTAATTTTTAAAATTTATTTTAACTGAACTTGCCTCTTTTGACACCTCACCTAGAAGGAGCAGCTTTCTGTTGGGCCTCCTCTGCTTTGGTGAGCTTCACGTGAGAGAGCTTGGCTGGGGCTGGGAGCAGGGAGGGTGACATGTCCTGCATGACAGGGTCATGTCCCTTGTCACATGGCATGGCCAGACAGCACAAATCTCTGGGAGGTGAAGACAAATGAAAGCCTTGATTTACAAGAACCTCTAGTGACTGGACAAAAGGGCAATGTGTTCCAGCTGACAGAAAGCAGGGTTGGATGGGATCTTGAGCAGGAATTGTTCCCTGGCAGGGTGGGCAGGCCCTGGCACAGGGTGCCCAGAGCAGCTGTGGCTGCCCCTGGATCCCTGGCAGTGGCCAAGGCCAGGTTGGCCATTGGGGCTTGGAGCAGCCTGGGACAGTGGGAGGTGTCCCTGCCATGGCAGGGGGGGCACTGGATGGGCTTTAATGTCCCTCCCAACCCAAACCATTCAGTGCTTCTATACTTGTATGATTTAGAGCCCCAAAAGTCCCTCCAGGTGGGTCTGTGGATTGAACTCCTGGGCCAGGACCAGCCAGTGTGGTTTGTACTCTCAAAAGGAATTAAAGCACCCCCCACACCTCTTGTGCTGAGGCACACGGGTGCTTGGGCACACAGACATGGCATGGACAGCAGTGGGAAGGGATTACTGTCCCCAAAAGCAGTGTCCTTGATATCTGTGTCAGAGTTAGTCACCCAGGCTCCACCTGCAGTCCCTGGGGAGGTTCAGACACCAGGAGGACGTGATTCACCTCCTTCTCCTGCAGGTATGGACCAGGGCAGGTGAAGCAGCTCCTGCTCCCTGCTGTCCCCTGGCAGTGAGTGGGGCCTGGCTGATGCTCTCTGTGCAGGTATCTCACCTGCTGGCACACACAGGTAGGTCACAGGAAATCCCTGCCTTTGTTTTGGCTTCCCAGTCACTTAGGAAATGTGCCACACACTCGTAGGGCCCGGTAAACAAAGCTCTGGAGTGGCATTTTCCAAGTGAAAATTGCTCCTCTCTTATTGTGTGATTTTCTAACCATAACCATCACATTTCCTAATCATGCTCTCTCATCCAGTCTGACTCTGTGCTGCTCACTGCAGTGTGTGTGACAGTGACAAGCCACTAGACACAATGTCCACACCTTTTTTTGGTGCAGCTCCCCTAGGAGGGGGTTACACTGTCCCATCCCCATCTCATTTTAGACCTCATGTGCCTCAATACATTTTTCTTTAATGTGCAATCCTAAGATGTTAATGTTGTCTCCTCTGCCTCCTGACTTTTAGGGAGGACAATACTTCTGGAATAGCTCTGAGCTGTTCCCAGCAGCTCCATTTGATCTTCTCCCTCCCTCTTTATATGAGTCTGTGGGAGAAGCAAGAAAGCTCCAGCCCCTCTGACCTTTGCCTGTTAACTTGTGCCTCCTCCACATGATGCAGAGAGGTTTTCCTGCTCAGTCCAGCTACCAAGAGCTTTCTGACAGTCAATAAATCACACCACAGCCTCTTATCTTGATTGGAGCTTCTGCTGGTTACTGTCAGATTCTTATTGCAAATATTTAATGTTGCTCTTGCATTAAAAGAGGTTTTAGTCACTGCCATATGTGACTCGAGGGCAAGGCTGGGGGCACTTTTATGCCTTTTAAATGAATTTGTGTGAGGATAATAATACATGTGCATTCCAGAAGAGCGTTTCCTTCCTGAAGGTGATGAATTGAAGAGGGAAATGGTGGTTTGGAATCAGTCTCTGGTCTCTGTATGGCAAGCAAGCTAAGCAGTATTTGGCCTTGATGGGACTAACTGGAAGAGTTTATCTGTGATGGAAGATGTGACTCCTTCCAGTTTTGAAATCAAGAATTTTTTTCACACCGCTTTGAAAATCAGTCAAAAAGGTACAGAATAAAATAATCTCCTCTCATTCCACTTTTGACTTTTCCTTAGGGGAGTCTCAGTCTTTCTTAATCTTTCAGGTTTCTATCCCTGGAGGGAGGGTCCCTTTGAAGAACAGTAAGAGTTGTCATCATTCTATTCACCCTTTTCAAAAGGAAACACCTTTGAATTTTCTCTGCCTCCTCCTGTCTGGATTGCTTCCAGTACCTTTTTTTTCCCCCTGGCTTTCCTGGGCTGTCCTTAGTTGTCAACAGGACATGAGAACTTCTCCTAACAACTCCAAAACTGGGGTGAGATCAGTGTGATCTTCAGTGATCAGTGTGATCTTCAGTGATCAGTGTGATGTCCCTCTTCCACAGGGAAGGGCTTCATGGAACCATGGAATTCTTTGGGTTGGAAGGGACTGTCAAGACCAGCTCATTCCACCCCCTGCCATGGCCAGGACACCTTCCACTGTCCCAGGTTGTTCCCTGTCCAGCCTGGCCTTGGGCACTTCCAGGGATCCAGGGGCAGCCACAGCTGCTCTGGGCACCCTGTGCCAGGGCTTCCAGGTCTGTGTCTGCCAGGGGGCCACCATGGCCACGAGGGCACTTTGGAAATGTCTCATCCCTGTCCTGGCTGCCAGCAGCAACATCAGAGTGAAGATTGATGTAGGATCAAGATTGTCAAATCTAGGCTTGCTTAGAGCCCTCCTTTGGGATTAGTGACCTATATCTGGAACGAAAAGGGATCATAATAATATAATTAAAGAGCCTTTGGGCCAAGGGAGCTGAGCTGGTGTCTCAGGGGAGGCAGGGCTGTTGGCCAGGCTGTGCAGACCCACACTGTGAGTGAGGGGCTCAGCTGGCTTCAGTTCTGCAAGTGTAGAACTGCCAAAGTGTGAAAGGAAAGGACCCTCAAATAGCTGCCAGATTTATCTGTCAGGGGATCAAACTCCTCCATTCACACTGGGATTGCATCCTCTGTCAGCCCCTGAGCCTTCATTTGGCAAGAGGTGCTGATCCAGCAAGAAGCTTGCTGTCTTCCCCACTGTCCAGGGCCACATGCAGCTTTCCCACACACAAACTTTTTAATTAGAAGTCTGTCATTTTTTTTTTCCCCCAGACATCTTGAATGGTTTTGTCTTGGCTTCCTTCACACTTTCAGAGCTCAGCCAGAAAGCAGCTCTTGGGAGCAGCCTCTGCTCCCTCAGCACAGCCACCTACTTGTTCCCCTTTGGTTTTGCAGCGAGCTTTATCTTTCCATTTTTGCTTCTAATTTATCGACACTGCGAGCCTGCCTGGCTCTGGCAGCCTTTCCTGTAATGAGGCAGCTCACCAAAAGCTGTGTCACAACCTGGCTTGTTCTTGTCAGGGGCTTTTGTCTTCCCTCTGCAGTCGCTGCTGCAGCTCCACTTCTGATTTCTGCTGCAGTTATCCTCGCTGGCTTTAGCTGAGCTTGCTTTCTGTGTTAGCTGGGAGATGATTTAGTTCTGCTGGAGCCTGGCAGTGATGGTACATAATAGCAGCATGTATTTTTAATCTAGATTCGTTTTCTGTGTTTTACAGCACCAGGGAGAGTTTGGTTTTGTGTCTGAGGTGCCACTAAAAGATGTGTACGATTTCCTGAGTGTTGATGACTTCAGTGAATTATCCCAGCTCTGTTTTAGAGCTGTTGCTTGGGGAGTTTTAGTATTTTAGTATTTATGTACAAAGCTAGCCAAAAAACCAGTCTTCTTTCCTAATTCACAAAAAAAAATCGTTCTAAAGTTGGATTTGCATCTAGAGTGGGCAGGACTGATTCTTCTCCCTCTCTGAAATCTCTGCTAAATCATTGAAAAAGGTGCCATGTGCAGCTGCATTGCAAGGATGGCACTTTGGCAAAGCTGCTCAGCATTGCCAGGACTTCAGGGAGTCATCAGCCATCAAAGAATCCTTGTTCCCCGTGGCCATGGAGCTCTGTCATGTTAAAGAATCCTGACTCCAAGGAGGACAGGCCAGGAATTGTGATGCTGATGAAAACCCTTTGAGCCGGGGCTGAGGGTGTTTCAGGCTGGGCAAATCAGCGTTTTCCTGAGGGTCTCTCCACATGGTGGCACGTCTCTGGAACCCTCAGGGTGAACTGGGCCCTGCCTGGGGGTGCAGTTCTGTGCTTAAGACTGCACTCCAGACAGATGTGATGAAATAAAGCCTGGAGAAATTGATGTCTTGAAGCTTCTCACGTTGTGAGCTGCTGAACCCCCCTGATGGCCTGGTGTTGAGGCAGTTCAGTGCTGGGTGTGTTCTGCACTGTGCTGGAATGTAGCACCAGGGGCTTGGGGGCTGTCTGGGGGCACCTCCTGGGGCTTTGCAGACTCCGTTTCACAAGTGGGCCTGTGGGGTGAGTGCATTGCAAGAGATTTTTTTGGTGATGGTTGAAGATCACGAGCTCACTTTTGCTCCAGGCAGGGTGACCCTGCTGCCCCCGGGCTCTGCCAGCATCTTCCCAGGGCTCTCTTCCAGCAGGAGGAATGCTGCTCCCTGCCTGGCACAGGGGCAAGGACCCTCTGACAAGTTTGATGCTTGTCAGGATCATTTACCGGGCAGATAACCCGAGTTTGCTTCATCTGCTCTGATCCCAGCTCTGCCTGGGGAGGGAGTGTGGCCTGAGCACAGAAGAAAACAACTCAGAGGAAACAGCAGTGAAGTATTTGAAGGGGAAACTTTGTTGAGGTTGTTCTGTCACAGCACGTAGATTATCCTGTGCTGTAAGTTGTGGTAAGAGGAGGAAGGCAATGAGAAAATCCGGGAAAAGAAATTACTTTTTTTTTTTTTTTTTGTATTGTTGATAAGCCAAAATTAGCAAGTGATAGTGGGTGTGAAAAAGAGAGATCCAGTGGTCCTCTTGTCAGCACTTAAAGCCTGGCAGGATGATCTCACCTGGGGGAAGATCCTGCTCCTGCCAGCTGCGAGAACAGGGGAATCCTTCAGGGAAGAACAGACAGGTGAGCAGGCGTGGCTGACAGAGCAAACCTTGGTTTAATTCTGTGATCACAGAATCACAGGTTGGAAGGGAGCACATATTCTCAAATATCCTCTTTGCATCCTAGCAAACGCAAGTCACCGTCCCTGGAAGTGTTCAAAAAAAAGTGTGGATGTGGCACTTGAGGATGTGGTTTCACGGTGAACGTGGTGCTGCTGGGTTGAGGGTTGGGCTTGATGATATTAAAAGCCTTTCCCAACCTTAAGAATTCTGTGATTCTATGACAAGGGCCAGGGCCCTGTGTGATTCTTCCTTATGGGCTCCTGTTTTCATCAGATCACTGCTGGGAAAGAGAAAAGATGCGGCAGAGAAATTAGGGAGATGGAGAAAAATGGATCCAAGGTTGGACTCGATAACCTTGGAGGCCTCTTCCAGCCTAAATGATTCTGGGATTCTGTGCAATGAGTCTGGCATGGACAAGGCTTCACCTGTGTGTTAAACAGAGGGGTTTGTGTGGTGCCTTGCTGCACAAGCAGCTCTGCAGGGGTTGGCTGTAGGACACCCCTGATTCCTGAGGAGGTGAATTCCTCACTTTGCCCCAGTGTGGTGGTGGAGCCTCTCCTGTGGGATTTCTGCTGGGTGCTCTGGCTCAACGAGCAGGACAATATCAGAGTGAGTGGAATCCATTTCCCCCCTGCTCTGCTAGACTGATAAAGCCTCACTGAACATATTTTCCCTAAGTTGAGCAAGGATAAACCATCAAACAAGAGGAACCAAGTGGGAATGAGTAACACGTTGAAGTGTGCAAAAGTGGCCTCATGTCCCCATGAGGATGGGTTTTTTTTGGTCTCTGTTTGTGTTTTTTTTTCTTCACTGGGAAACCAGAAGTAAAAATAATTTTTTTTTTCCTGAGAAAAGCAAGAAGCAAACCATGGTTACATTTCCTCCTTTTTGTTTCCTCAAGGAAGCACTTAGTCAGTCTGATTATTCACTGTGAGACATATCCTCAGCTTTCTTTGCATTCTAGGAAGGAAAATCTAACAAAGAAACTGTTAAAGTGTGTGTGTGTGTGTTCGTGTACATACACAGACACACGCACACACGTGTCTATATATATATATATTTTTTTTTTCCAATTTCTGGGCTTTCCCTCATCTTGGTTCAGAGCATTTTCCTATCAGAGAGGGAACTGAAAACAGCAATAATTTTACCTCTTGTAAGTCTAAAGCAAGGTAACTTCCCATGTGTCCATTAGTCCAGGATTAAAAAAAAAAAAAGAAAAATAAAGGTGGCTTTCTGGACTTTGGTTATTTTCAAAGCAGTGAATAATGGTGATTTTGCAATGAAAAAAAAAGTAACTTTATGTAATTGAGAAAAATTATATATTTATACATAAATATATCTATTTATATATTGATATTATCAATTATGAGACCTGACATTGCTGTCACATCTCAGTAGCTGAAATGTCACATGTTGAAATCTCCTGTGCAACCTCAAACAGGCTGTTGCTGTTACCAAACTGTGTTTGGCAACCCAATTTCTGACATTTCAACATGAGAAAGACCATGGAAATTTTGACTGTATGGTTTTCTTCATGATTAAGAAGGGAAAAAAAAAAAGGGGAAGATTTTGTATTTATATTTAATCTGCACCTTTTTTGAAATCAGAAATGTTTCTTTTTACTGCAGCTTTGGATTTTCCTGGTTCCTTCCCCCTTCTTCCCATTCTGAGGAGCTATTGCTAAAAACAACGTTTTGCTTGAAAATGACAATTTTTATCCAGGTGGTTGAAGAAGGAGAAGAGCAGCCACTTGCAGCTGCTGTGAGTGGATGAGGGCTTGGTCCTCAAACACTTTTGCACACAAGCAGCTTGAGCTATCTAAGCAGCCACATCAAAAGATCTCATAAAGTTCTTCACATGAACAAGTGTTTGCAGGATCATTGCTCTAGTTCTGAGTTCTCTCATGTTGCCCCATCTGTAAACCAGCAGTGGTACAGGATTCATTTGGAAAACACTCTGAAACCAATTAATTTAAAGCAGTATTTGTGATTTTGTCATTTGTTGATGTCAGGGAAGAGGAGGCACGCTGGCCAGCAACAATTGGTATTTTCTGTTTTCCACAAGAGTGATAAAACAGAACACTTCAGAGATTAACCTGGGAAAGAGAGAAATAGTTCTATACAAGGACTAATCCTAAAAAGTGCTGCAAGAAGGAAGGCAAAAAAAACCCAATCTGCAGAGAAACGGTGGAAAATGCAATTAAAGGAGGGAAAAATTGTCAAGAAACTCTGTCGTTAGCCAAGGAATTTGGGTAGGGTGATGTCCAGAGGGCTTCATGCTTCCCTTTTCCCTCCACCAGGCAGAGCACCCACTGTGCCTTCAGACACATTTTTGGGTTGATTTTCCCCGTAAAGCAGGAACGGTTCTGCCCCTGCACACAGATTCCCACTCTGGTGAAAAGCCAGGCCCTGAACTTTGGGATGTGACCTGAAAGGGGAAATCTTGGCCACACAGGTGCCACTGCCAGCAGAGCAGTCAGACTCCCCTCCTGAGTTTGTGACGTTCGTGCTTTAGTTTGGTGTTGAGCTCCGTGCTTCAGGTCTCACATATTTTGCTATATTTTGCTATATTTTGCTATATTTTGCTATATTTTGCTATATTTTGCTATATTTTGATATATTTTGATATATNTTCCCACTCTGGTGAAAAGCCAGGCCCTGAACTTTGGGATGTGACCTGAAAGGGGAAATCTTGGCCACACAGGTGCCACTGCCAGCAGAGCAGTCAGACTCCCCTCCTGAGTTTGTGACGTTCGTGCTTTAGTTTGGTGTTGAGCTCCGTGCTTCAGGTCTCACATATTTTGCTATATTTTGCTATATTTTGCTATATTTTGCTATATTTTGATATATTTTGATATATTTTGATATATTTTGATATATTTTGGTATATTTTGATATATTTTGAGATCCACGTGCTGGTGTTACTGGTGTGATGAGCGAGGTCATCTGGCAGCCCTCTGGGATCCTGCCCTGCTATTTGAGGGTTTGGCTTTTGTTTTGAAAGCTTTTTAAAAGGTGCCACAGGACACCCTTACTCCGTTTCTATTCACACACCCTTCATTCAGCTAAACCTTTGGGCAACACGGGCAATTCATTCATATGTAGCCATCGCTGCTGCAAAGATCTCTCATAAATTAAAAGATGCAGTGGTTTAAAAGGTTGTCACCCTGGTTTGTTTTCTTTTAATTATTTATTCAGTTAGTTTATAATTATTTTCCCTGTTTATACTGCCCTCATGATAGCAAGTGCTTGTAGTGCCACCGTCTGGTGGAGCCAGTCGCTGTCTCCACGCTCAGATTTTATCTTTAAATGAACTTTTTCCTATTGCTATAGGAAAATCCAAGCCAGTTTTGTGCTAACACCCCTTTCTCTTGTTTTCAGCTGTTGAGAACAGAAGTTTGAAGACGGCAGCTAAAATGACTGGCACTCGAGAAGGATTTATATCACCATTACGGGGCGTGAATAATTTAATTTCTCCACGTTGAAAACTGTGATTATTCATCTATGCTAATAGTTTAGGATAGAGTTCTCAGTTTTTAAATAGGTCTCTTTTTTAAAATCTTTATTTAATATCCTGGGGATATGGTTTAGGGATGATGCTGGGGTGATGGTGGGACTGGATGGTCTTGCAGCTCTTTTCCAACCTTGATGATCCTGTGATACAAAAATTCTTCTGTGTGTATTTAGCCATCCCAAAAATGCCCTATTTTTCCCTGTGCTTCACTGATTCAGTTGAGCAGGGCAATGAAATTACTGCAGCTGATTTTTTTTTTTTAATTTCGTTTTTGAATTTCCAGTCTCATCCTGCAGCTGTAAAAGCCACATTAACGATGGTTATGGGAGCAAGGCTGCAAAATAAGGGAATGGTGTTTGTGGCACCGTTCAGTCAGATGGGTCTGACAGAGCAGGGAAGCTCTGCAAAACATGATTTGGGGGCAGGTAGCCCTCTTGGCAAGGGAGTGTCCAAACAGGCTGGGCTGCTCTGGAATCCCATTTGGGTTTTGGACACGTTTGCCATCCTGTGGGTACCACAAACACGATGCAGCTGGTAAAGGCCAGGTCTGTGCCTGCTGTGCTGCCCATGCTGGCATCCACCTGCTGCCAGCAGGGATTTCCCAGAGCTCAGCTGGCCTCGGGTTTCAGTCTCAGCACTGGATTTGAGGATTTCACTGCCTCTTGCCTGCTGGTATTACCTCCAGTCCATCTTCACCAGATGCCTGAAGTCACCCAGAACCCCTCCAGCAGCTGGGGGTGTTTGGTCCATGATGCTCAGGGAGGTTGTGGAGGTACAAAAGTGGCTTAAACCTGATTTCAGGGAAGTTGTGGGGGCACAAAAGTGGCTTAAACCCACCTTTGTCCTGTGGCCAACAGGCAAAACACTGCCTGCTGCTTTCTTGGGCTCTGCCTTCACCTTTGGAGAGCCTCAAGGAGGAGACAAATGCAGGAGCAGGTGCTTGCTCAACCTGCAGCCCCTTTCTTTGACCCCCTTTTCTTGGTGAATAATTCCCTTGTAGGGTCCTGCTGGACAACTTGGCTCTCCTATGGGTTGGCAATGTTCTGCTGCCTCTCCCAAAGCTGGGAGAAGCATTTGGGGCTTGCTTGAACCTTCTGTCCTTTGCAGAGAGCACAAAGAGGTGGTCACTGAAGGACACAAACCCAGGGATGTGACCCGAGGTCCTTCACGGGTTCCTTCTCAACAGCTCCGTTGTGCAGGTGCCACAAGCAATTACCAATTTTATAGGATACTTGAGTGAAATGTTTTCAGAGGGGGAGAGGTGGGTAATCTCTGGGCCCCGAGGAGTTGTTCCATTTTTAATTGTGTGTTTTAGGGTCTGTGGGGCTCTGATATTTCAAGTCCTGTGCAAACAGCGAGCACACTGCCATCATTGTGCTCCCCTGCTCGGGGCTTGTGGCTGAATTACCTCATGATAGGCATTTTAGGTCTTTTGGCCTCCTTCTTGGCCTCAGATTTCAGCACAGCACGTGAAAGGGATGAGGAATGAGCTCAAACTCCCTCCCGATTGTTGCAGAGTTATGGGCTATTTTATTTTTCACCCCATGTGTTTTTCTGCAGCCTCTGGCTTTGCTGCAGCAATGCAGGCCAGGTGAAGACGGCACAGAGGGAGGGAGCTTCCCCTCTGATGTCAGCACTTTGGCTTATTTACCTTCCCCTCAAAAGGTGGAGTTTTGCTCCTGTTTGCTGCCGACAAAGTGAAGGTCCCTTCCCCGGGGTCCCTCTCTGTTCTGCAAGATCTGTTTGCAAAGTGCAGCCCACGCCTTCCCCAGGAGGGAAAATTCCTCGTGACATTTCCCTCGCTGCAAAAAGGCTTTGCAGGCTCTGCTAAGTGCCAGTCAGCTCTTCATCCCAGAAATATTTCCCCCAAGCTGCAGTCCCTGGGCTGTGTCCGTGCCGGTGTCTCCTCCTTCAGCTGAGAGATGCCCAGGGCTGGGAATCCCCACTCACAGCACTCAAAACCTGCCAGAGCTGCTGCCACCAGGGGCTACAGTGGATCAGCCACGGCCTTTTCAGCTTCTAAGGGGATTTTCGGCTGCCTGGGATTCCCTGGTTATGATTCTTCAGGAAATAAAAGGGAAATGGAGCTCCAGAGCAGGACTGAGACCTCTCCAGATGCAGCCTGTCCCAGGCAGGGTTTACAAACAGTGCCAGGGAAGGGTGACTGGTGATGAACGGTGCCACATCCAGCTGGAGGGCAGTCACTAGTGGGATTCCCCTGGGTTCAGGACCTTTGCTGATGGTCTGGATGAGGAGAACAGCTACAGCCTCAGTAAATCCATGGATAACACTAATGTGGGCAGCAGTGTGGACCTGCTGGAGGGCAGGAAGGCTCTGCAGAGAGATCTGGGCACTCTGCATCCACGGGCTGAGGCCAACGGTGTGAGGATCAACAAGGCCAAGTGCCAGGTCCTGTGCTTGGCTCCAGTTGGAGAGCAGCAGGAATTTGCCCATGGAAAGGGTGCTCAGGCCTTGGCAGGGGCTGCCCAGGGAGGTTTGCAGTGCCCATCCCTGGTGGTGCCCAAGGAAGGGCTGGAGGTGGCACTGAGTGCTCTGGGGACAAGGTGGGCATGGGGCACAGCTGGGACTGCCTGGGCTGGGAGGGCTTTTCCAGCCTCAGGGATCCTGGGATTCTGGGATTCTGAGTGGAGCAGAAGGTGAGTGTCTCCCTGGGTTTCCCAGGGCACTCCACAGGCAGGAGCAGTGCCGGTGCCAGCAGGGATGCAGGGGGGTGGCAGGGCAGTGTTCAGGTGAGGACAGAAAGCAGCTCCAGGCTCAGCCCCTTGCCCAGCTCCCTCAGCCCCTCCTGGGGCTCCAGCCCCTTGCCCAGCTCCCTTCCCTGCCCTGGCCCCGCTCCAGCCCCTCCAGGCCTCTCCGGCAGGAGCCACAACTGGACACAGCCCTGGAGCACAGAGGGACAATCCCTGCCCTGCTCCTGCTGGACACACAATTCCTCATCCAGCCCAGGGGCCAGTCGCCTCTTGCCCCCCTGGGCTCCCCTGGGCTCGTGTCCAGCCCCTGTCACCAGCCCCCCCAGGGCCTTTTCCAGCCCCTCTGCCCCGGTGGGAATGAGCAGATGAGATCTGAGACCTCACTCCACAGTGAAGGTCTGGAAGGGCTGGGGTCTTCACAGAATCTGTGAGGAGTTAATTTAACATGGAGAAAAGCCCCAGGCTGTAAGAAGCTCTTGCAGCAGAAGACATTTCTGCTGGGTGGTCAGTACAAACTCTGTAGCCTGTTCTCTGAAGCACAGGTCAGTCCAAACACAAAAGAGAAGGTGGCTACATGGAGCTGGAAAACTTTGTTCCGTGCTGTCATCTGGAAATGGTTGAAAGCAAAGTACATAAAGATGAGGAGAGGATGAGAGACTTTGCTTCTGTTGGGTAATTAAAGGGGGGAAAAGCCTCACCACCATAAAAAGGAATGAGATAAATCCTGTCACAAAGAAGTTTGTTGCTGTGGTTATAAAAGTGTTCCCCTTTCACAGAAAGGAGCTCATATGTCTAGGATCAAGTGTGATCAGAGCTTAACTCCACAAAGAAAACAAAAATACAAAAACTACAGCAATCATAGAGGAAGAGTGGAGGAAGAGATAAAGGGACAACACAGGAACGAGATGGGAGTAATTTGTACCTTGGTATCTCGTTCAGAAAAAGGTTTAGAGAACCTATGTCCTCCCAAAGGGGCTTTGGCATATCATTAAAACCTTTAACATTGTCCTGACAGCTCCTCTATTGCTTGTATGGAGCTGACTGATAAGGCAATATTCTTAACTTTAGCACTGCTCTCTTTATAATTCCTGAAGACAAATTGTAGTTGATCTTGAGAAGGATGGGGGAAAAAATTCCTGGACCCCCTGAAATGCTTATTTTTTAAACACTGGAGGAAGGAATTCTTTAAAAAAAGCCTTAGAAGAGCCTACAGCTTTTCTCCCTTTCCCAAATTTGCTGCTGGAAAATATTTAATTGGATTTTTTTGCTGCAAAACCTGCAGGGACAGAGCTGAGCGAGACTGAGAAAGCCTCGCTGGTGACTTGGGGTCTGGCTGTGGTGCCCTCAGCGGGGATGCTGAAGTTATTCACAGTTATTAGCTGGTTTTCAGCAGGAATAACAGTGTCACCGTGAGCCCATAAACTCTGGGTAATTTGTAAAGGGCCTGTCACAATGTTATCTAAAGAGCAGTGGCACTTTGGAACCCACTCTGGGCTGTTGAGAAGGGAAAGCTCCTCAATCTGCCTTTGCAAGGAAGCTCTGCTCTGACACGTTGTGCTCCTTTTCAGTGCCACGTTATCACCACCTCAGGAGGAATCTCTGCATGGAAAGGGTTGTTAAACATTGGAAAAGGCTGCCCAGGGAGGTTTGGAGTGCCCATCCCTGGAGGTGGCCAAGGAAGGGCTGGAGGTGGCACTCAGAGCTCTGGGCTGGGGACAAGGTGGGCATGGGGCACAGCTGGGACTCTGTGACCTCAGAGGACTTTCCCAACCTCAATTATTCTGTGACTGTTGTGCCCATGATGTTCCTGGTTGTACAAACACAGGAGAAAAGGCTTCATTTGCCACTTCCCAGTTTTTCTTTCCCATGAGAAGATTCATGGCAGAAAAGCTCCCCCAGCCTGCTGAGCACATGTGGGGAGTTACCTGAGCAGTTAAATGAAGGCTCTCATGTGAGCAGTGCACGTGGGAAATCCTTTGAAGATGTTCCGTGATCAAAGCAGAGAAAGGAAGTAAAAATTAGTATTTTTGCTAAATATTGAATAAATTAAACGTGAGGATACTGCAACGAAAAGGTAGAACGTGTTTGTGGGGAAAGGCTCCATCCACTTCGTATCCATGATTAAATATCTTCTGTTGTCCTGTTCACATTCCTTCCTGTTGTTCCTGGTGGGGAAACTAGAGGATAAAGGAGAGTGAGACATAAGGGGCTTTGTGGGCAACTCTGTGACTTATTATGTGATTTATGGGCCCATGCCAGATTTCTTTTGTCTCCCCCAGGAAGAGCAGAACTCAGAGGGCTGACAGGCCATGGTGTTGTAGAGGGATGCAGGCACCAAGGTGCAAGTGCTCTGGGCAGGGAGCAAGAACTGTAAAGTATAAACCACTTCTCTCTGAACTACCAGAATGGCAATAAAAGAATCATACAATGGTTTGGGTTGGAAGGGACCTTAAAGCCCCTCTTGTTCCCACCCCTGCCATGGCAGGGACACCTCCCACTGTCCCAGGCTGCTCCAAGCCCCAATGGCCAACCTGGCCTTGGGCACTGCCAGGGATCCAGGGGCAGCCACAGCTGCTCTGGGCACCCTGTGCCAGGGCCTGCCCACCCTGCCAGGGAACAAGTTAAAAGGGAGAAGTAAAAATCAAGATAGGTGGGAAATTGTCAACAGTTTAACCTTTCACTACAATAACCATCAGTTTGTAAGCCCTTATAATTTACTTAATAAACTTTCTGTGGATTGCAAATTAAGCTTTCATCTGTCCACCAGTTATAGACTTAGCAGTAGTTTAGTTCTTGATGTTCAGTCCACACATATTGTGGAATGAAATACACTGTGGAATAAAAACGTAGCCCTCAGGTCACAGTTTCACTTTGTTGTGGAGAAAGTCCCTTATAGATGTGGGAAAAGAGTTTTCCCAGGTTATAATTGGCAATACAGCAGCAGATAAACTGCAGTAAACTGCAGATCAGATATTCAGTGTCAGAAAGGGAAAAAAAAAACAAACCAGCTTGTGTCTTTTGACTCACTCCAGTGTTCTGTCTAACTGTGATAAGGTGCTAGTCATCTTTTAACTACTACTGGGCAGCCAGCAGCTCTTCACAGGAAGAACAATATTATTTGACATTTCTTAAAATATCCAATGGCAAGTTTAGAGAAAAATGTGATACTTGACTGTGCATGGATATGAAGTTGTGGTCTTGCTCAAATATGTGATTCCACAATGTCAGAGTGAGTCTGAGTGTGCACGTAAGAGAAACTCAGTAGTTAATTTTCCAAAGTCGTTCCTTCTGGTTTCTCTTGATTAAATCCAAATTTCCACATTCACCTTCAGGTGTCACTCTGTAAAATTCTGAATTAGACTGTCTATTAGGCCATCACAAATAAATTAAAACAGGCTAAACTTCCAAGTACATTTTATAATCATAACCATAACTGCCTGATTGCTGTGACTCTTACTCATGAACAATGCAAAGGTGTGCTTCTGCTCCTCAGAAATAAGGTGATGATTGTGTTGATCAGATTTTCAGATGTGTAACATGCAGTGAAAGAAAAAAAACCCTTTGTTTCTTTTTTCATCAGCTACTTTCTGGATAGGAGGGGCTTCTCCCCTTCTAACGTGACCCCGTTTGGTTTCGCTCCATCAGATTTCTTGGTATGTGACAGAGGGAAAGCCTTCAAAATTCTCCTGAATATGAATTTCTGTTGCCTCCTCTGACTAATCAGGGAGTTTTCAGATTTACTAATAATTTCTCTTTTGGGTTGCCCCCTTGATTTCAAACAAGTTTCCCCTAGTGGTGTGCTTGATTTCCGGGTCTCTTTTTTATTTTTTTTTATGCTGGAACGCTCAGACCTGGCATCCTAATCCATGAGAGATTGTGAGGGGCTTGAGAGAAGCACTGGGTGTCCAGCCAGGCTTTCCTTCCATCTCTATCCCCTCAGCAGTACAGATTCCAGCCACCACAATAAAGTTTTAAGTTATTAAGCCATAATTTTCCTAAATACAAAGTGATGTCTCCAATGATGCCATCTAAAGCTCATTATTCAAAATGAATGTGATTTTCAACCCACCTGTTTTTTGTTTGTTTGTTTGTTTTTGGGGTTTGTGGTTGTTTGTTTGTTTTTTAATCTAAATAACCTTTGATTACTGGAGTTAAATTTCACAGTTCTGAGAAACCCATCAGCTGTTTTTCTCAGAAGCTGCTCAGGATGCCCTGAAGTCTGGTCATTGTGGTCTCTCAAAATCATTGTGCTCTGTTCTGTGTTAATTTCCTCCCACATTTGCAGAATTATGTAAGGAATATAAAGGATGTGATCTTTTTCTCCCTTCATGTGCCTTCCCACAGATGGCAGAAACTGTCCCATATTCTATTCAGGGATTTTGTATTACCTGCAAACCCTGTGATGTCTGCACAAGCACTTCTAACCCTGTTCAAGAAACTTCAAAGACTGAAAGCAATGTTTCCTTATAGTCTGCATTGAGCAGAGATTTATTAGCACCTTTTAATTGTAAATCCTGTATTTCTTAGAAGAAATGGATCCCTCCACTGGGTCACGGAGGGGCAAGTTGCTCTGGAAAACAATAGTTTGAATATGGTGTTTCTTTCTGTTTTGACTCACTCAAATGCCTGTGAGGACATTGATTCCTCCAATGACAGGTTTACACACTGGACACATTTAATCATAAATATATGTTGTGTCTTCGAAACCCAAAACCTCTGTGTAATCTCAAACATTTATTACAAAGTGGATGGCAAGACAAATCATCTTCTAATTTAAATTAATGTTATCCCTATCATAGCATTTTGAAAGTTACTCTAAACAGGGGAACAAACCTGTTCTTTGGGGCCACTGGGATGGATATGGGCTTGGAGCACCTGACATGCCAGGAGAGGCTGGGAGAGCTGGGGCTGCTCAGCCTGGAGAAGGGAAAGCCCAGGGGATCTTGTCCATGTGTATAAATTCCTGGTGGAGGATGACTCCAAAAGATGAAGTTCAATATTCCTTAGTGGTGCCCAGCAAAACGACAAGAGGCAAAGGGCACGATCTGAAATAAAGGGAATTCAACTCAAACATTAAAAAAACACTTTTACTGTTGTGGGGAAGAACTCTGGGAACAGGTTGCCTCGGGAGATTTTGGACTTTCCCTCCTTGGAGATGCTCAGAATCAAACTGGCTGAGTAGGAACTCGCCTTGCTCCAACAGCTTCACTGAACAGAGGGGTTTTGTGTTGCAATAGGACACGAAATGAAGACACGGACTCTGTTAGAATTCTGAAAGCTAATTACCTACTTTATTTCAAATCTGACCTTTTTTATAGTATTTCAAACAAGCCTAGTGATTGGTAGGCAAAGTTAACACCTCTTCAATCACATTGGTCAAAACAGATGTCCATCAAAAGATTCCCTCCTCTCAGAAGGAATGCAAACATAGATAAAACTAGCACAGACAATTCTCTTACAGCAAAATCCAAGGGAATAGAATTTCAGAGACTGAAACATCAGAAGGCTAAAATATCAGGGCAATGGTTTTGAGTGGTGTTTTCCATATTCTGTCCCTGTAAGCAGATTCCTGGCACACACCTGGGAACACTGCACGGGGACACACTCTGCACTTCACATGCCTTGTTCAGACACCAGGCAGCCTTTGCTTGCATTCTAGATGAAATTCCTGTGTGCTTGATATTTTCTGGTCCAGAATTCCCAGTCCCAGAGCAGCTGCATCAAGCAGTTAATTCCCTTTTCCTTGTTACCTCCATCTATGAATAATCTCAGCCTCAAGAATGGGAACATCCAGTATTTTCCCTCATGGAACTCTCTCATTCAATCCAGATTAGAGTCCACTCCTCCACTGCTTATTTTAAGGTGTAGTAGAGGAAAAAAAAACCCACAAACATATAAAAATAAGAGAGCATTTGTTTAAGTGTGTGGCATATTTCTTTGCAGAGATTTTAATTCATGCAGAGGAATTCTTAAAGAGTTCTTTGTTATTAGGGTAGAGCCTGAACAGTTTCCACGTCCTCAGTTTTGTTCCCTGAGCCTGTCTCCTCTCCTCAGTTACTTACTGGGAGTACAAGATCTTTTCACTGACAAAACTGGAAATCTTTTCTTCCCATCCCACCTGCCAGGAGCAGCCTTAGCCCACACCACAGGGTCTTGCTTTTTTTGATGCCATGCTTTGACTTCAGCAAAATATCTGTTCAAAATGTTGAGCTCTCCAGTCTGCCCTGAAGCTTTTTTAAAAATCTCTTTCTATTTGCCTGATTGTATGAAACAGAGCCCAAAGAGACTGTCTGAGTCACCAGGTTTTGCCTGATGTTGTAGAAAGATTGAGAGCCACCTAAAAACTCCATTTCCAGCTCAGCTTCCAACCCAGAGCTGAATAAGAGCTTCACTCTGAAGATTGGCAATCTCATTCCCTGGTTAAATTTACTTATGGCCAGTTTGTGTGTCTTCTCTTTTGGCAAGTCCATTCTTTGCTTCAGGAGCTCAAATACCTCCCTAGTTTACTCGTAGAAGGCACTTTTCTCCCTGGATCTAGTTTTGTTGGAGCAAACAAACCAAACTCTCCCAGTTTCTTGGGTGAAAAGCCTCTTTTTTTGCCATCTTAGTGGCCATTCTCCACATCTGCTCACGTTTGGATATTTTACAGCAACATTTGCAATACCAAGATCTTAATATAAACATGGGGGCATTAATATTCACTCTATACTGGCAGGACCTTCTGTTTGGATTTGTCTGTTTCTGAGCTGTATCACAACTTTGGGTTTAGGGAATTTAATTTTCTTTCTTCCCTCTCATTTTCAGCTGGGAACTGCTCCACATTCATGCCAGTTCTGTGGATATTTCTTGGATATTTGAGAGGACTGGGGAAATGTGTGACTTCTGGTTCCCTATATTGTGATCTCTTTTGGAGCCAAGCTGAGTTTGGAGAGACTCATATTTAACATAAGAAATCCCAAGTAGGATCAAGTTTGAGGCCAGTTTGTGAATCTTTAGCTCTTCATAATCCTCTGCAGACATGGGTTCAGTTGGATATTTCAAAATAGCTCAGCAATTATAGGCATAATTTTTATGAACTATCTTAGCTTTTAAACACAGTCATTCAAGTGACAGAGCTCAGAACTGTTATTTTAAAAGGCCTCTTAGACATTCTTGGCCACTTTATTTGTCATGACTGTTGTTGGAATGCTTATCCTTAGCAGTCCAGAGCTTTGGCCTTTAACTAAGGCTGAAATAGTCATGGTTCTGCCCTAAAAGATCTGCTCTGAGCTCAGCTCCTGTTGTTGCTGAAGGCTGACATAAATCAGGTGGAGCCTAGATTGGCTGTGACACAGCAGTGGAGAGTGTAGGAGCAATGGTGGCAAAAGAAAACCTTACCTATCCCCATTGGAAACTGGGAGGGGAATTTATCAGGGTGAAATGTAAGCAAAATAAATCAGCTTCAGCACAAAAAAAAAAAAAAAAAGGCAGACTAAAATGCTCATAATCTCCTTGTAAATGTGAGAGGGGAGGACTTCAGACACAGAACCACTGCTGATGTCCTGCACTCCTGACGGGGGAATAATCCAGCGGATGAGGGATTCCTCAGCAGTTCAATGGTGTAAGTGCAGCAAAGAAAAAAATGAGCTGAAACAAGAAACAGCACGGGATAGATGTCTAACCCTGGACGGGCTGGAAGTCTCCCAGCACTGCCAAGGTTCCTGGTTAGCCAGGCTGAGGTGTAAACTCGGTGTCACACAGCCCAGCGTGGCTGCACCAGCGACCGCGCGGTGACCGCCTGACGGAGCGCACGGGGGACAGATGCTGCACAAGAGCACGGCCAGTTTCCATGGATTTCTCCTCAATCCATGGCTGTGTCTTCCCTGTAGCAGCTCTGCAAGAATCATTCAGGGATCCCCAGGCGTCTAGAATGGCAGTTCTGGGAAGTGGGGCAGTGATGAGCTACGCAGAGTTTCTGCGACAACAACAGGGCAAAAAAATCCTTCCTGGCAGGGCAGGGAGGGGGAAGAGGTACTTTCTGCAGTTTTGTTCTAGGTTTCATTCTCTCTCTGTCCTGGCAACTTGTGATCTGATCAATCTGCAGAACAGGAACTGGAGGTTTGCCCTCCTTGGTTTCTTCAGTGTGTTGGACATTTTTGGCAACAGAATACTCCCCCAGCAGCTGGGCTAAGGATGTGGCATCATTGCTAAGGGCTAGAACTGGAGAACAAATACTGATCTCTTCATTTTGTCTTTATGTTTTTATATGTGAAGTTGTAGCAGACTGAATTTCATTTTTATGTTACTATCTATCAAATAATTTCATGGGAATACTCTGCAGTGGGATAGTGTTTTGCCATTTAAAATTCAGGAATACAGTAAAGGCCCCATACAACGTCCCAGTGGAGTCATCAGCATCAGCTAAAGAAGATAATCCTGTGTATGCTGCCTGTGTAGGATTTATTTTCATTTTTGGACACATTAAAATATTTATTCACAGCTCAACGTTGTGAATTTGAACAATGTAACTTAAAGAAACTAGAAAACATCCTCTGTTTATGCCAATTGTGATAGGCTGGCTTTTAATTTCTATTTTTTTAAGTATCATCCTAGCAGTGTGTGTGTAAAATACTGAAAATGGAATAAGGAAATTAGAAATGAAAAGAGTTTTTCTGGTTTTGGCAGGTACATTTCACCGGAGGAGCTGTCAACTGCAAGCACAGTGGAGTAAGTGATACTCAGATGTGATAGATGATAAATGATATTCTCAACATCTTTGTAAAATGTGTTAAAGACTCAGTTAGTTACAAAAACAAAGAAAAATTATCAGTGAACAAAAGACTGCAAAGAATAAGGAAGGAAAATACTTAATCCCAAACAATACTTGTCTGAGGAGGAGAAATATAAATGGAGTGATAATCATGGAATCATAGAATGGTTTGGGTTGGAAAGGACCTTAAAGATCATCTCATTCCCTCTGCCATGAGCAGGGAACCTTCCTCTAGACCAGGTTTCTCAAAGCCCTATCCAGCCTGGCCTTGAACATTTCCAGGGATGGGGAAGTTTCCCAACTTGGTGGGAAAATTTCACAATTTAAAAATATTACCCAATTTCAAAATATTACCCAATTTCATAGACGAGTTTCTGGCTCCCGGTCTATCTCACATTTTGTGGACATGCACCCAGATAAATCTACATGACTTCTGATCAATAAAGCCAGAGAAAGTTGACGTGTCTGATAGGACAGGGTGGAAGTTTCAGCAGTTCTCTCCATCACTGAGCCCATGAACACTTCTCCTATAAAATTACTGAATTTTGTCAAGACATGATGAAAACTCCTCTCACCATCCTGTTCCAGTCCATGGATTGTGCCTGTGTAGGGGACACAGCAGCTATGGTGGTGTTTTGTGGGCCTGATATTTCTGGGTCTCAGAGATTTCAGCCTGCTAGCAGTTGCTAACTTTCTCCCAAGGAAAAATTCCTCAAGAAAGCTTCTTCTCAAAACAATCTTGGCAAACAACTCTCCTTGCTCAAAACAATCTTTCTCCAGGTGGTGTTTTGCTTTTCTAGTTCTCCAACCATTTGAGCTGTTTCTCTGGTTTAACCAATGGGATCAGAGAGGTGTCATTCCTATTCACCAACCATGTTAAGTCTGTATCAGAACACCTTATAAAAAGGTAGTAAGAACTAGACAATAAGGTTTTTTCCTATGCTTTTTGCCTTCTCAAATATTTAGAGTCTCTCATCTTTTTTTGTGTCCTACAACGACTGTGTTTGGTGTGTGAGGCAGGCCAGTGCCACACCAGTGACTCAGCACAGCCCCTGGAATGGTGCTAAAGCTGCATCTGGCCCTTTACTAGCCCAGAGAACTGAAAAAAAAAGGGCAAGAATTCTTCAAGAAACAACTTTTAAAGGTTGAGTTCCACTTAGTTTGCCTTTAGAACACCTACTCCAACTCTTCCCTATCTTGAGGATATGTGGGAGGGATCTTTCCAAGCCAACATTTCCCCCTGTTCAAAAAACACCAAAACCCAAGCAGCTTTGCTGTGGATGACTTCCCATCCTGTTCTGTGAGCCTCTCACTCAGCAAAGCCCTCTGGTCCCTGCTGAAATCCATCCCTGGAGACTCCAAAATGTGCTTTAAGGAGCAAGGGACCAGCCCTGCCTGCACTTTTGGATGCTCAGCCTCCCCATCCACGAGGCCAGGGAGAGGGGACAGTGGGATGGACAGAGGTTCCCTGGTGGAGGACTCACCTCAGCAGCCACCCTTGGTTTTGTTCCAAAACCCCACCAACACAAAGCCAAAGGAGGAGGTGGAGGCTGCTCTGGCAGGCGCTGGTTCCTCATGGATGGAGGGGCAGGCTCCAGCCCTGGAGATCCAAGCTGGGAGATGCATCACACTCCAATCTGTGCAACCTGGCTCCCCAGGAGCTGTGGGACCCGTCTGGTGTTCCACCACCCCTCAGATCCCTGGCTGTCACACAAATCCCCTTTTAAACCCAACCTGTGACTGACTCCTACGTGTTCTTTTCCCTCTCTCAGAGCCAAGCAGCATCCTGCTCAGCTGAAAGCTATTCAGCTCCCTCCACAGTGTGAGGGAAGCTCGTGGCCTTTCTTGCTGGTGGCGGCCAAATATGTGTGTAATGTGCTTATAGTCTTCTCCAGCCCACACAGAGAGAGACCCTGCTCCTCTCCCCAGCTTGGGCGTAACACGTTCCCTCCACCATCAGCCAGGCCAGCTCCAGAACAATATTTTCTGTACAGTTAATTACCACAGGACAAGTGCTGTACCCCCGTGGAAATTTGCCACTTGAAAAACTGCCTAAAAATTTATCCTACAGTAAATGTTTCCCTGTGATTAAGTGTGCACGCGGCCCGCGCTGCGCAGAGGGTTTCCCAAAAACAAATGTCTCTTGGCAAGGCCTCGCTGTTTTTTTAACAGTTTATCAGCTTGTGTGTTATTTACTGAGGGCAGGAATTGCTCCAGAGTTCCCATTTCAACTGAAAATTCCAAAAGCCTGCAAGGATGAGGGACCGTAAAGGTGAAAAGAGGAGGATGAGGTGAGGCAAAGAGTTTTGTTCTCGAGGGGAATAATGTTCCAGGAGTCAGGATACATTGTTTGGACTATGAAAATTGGGGTCAGCTCCTCCTTTTGCCTCAGCCTTCATGCACCCTGTGGGTACCTCATTGCTGGAGCGTGGCCACGTCTGTGCCAGGGGACCTGATGCACTGACCACAAGGAATGAGTGAATTTTGAAGCAAAGGCAAGGTGAGACCATCCCAGGCTGTCAGCACTGAGCAGAAGGTCATACTACTGCCATGAATCATGGAATCACAGAATTAGAGAATTACAGAATCATAGAATGGCCTCAGACGAAAGGGACATTAAAGATCAGCTGGTTTCACCACCCCTGCCATGGCAGGGACACCTCCCACTGTGCCAGGCTGCTCCAAGCCCCAATGGCCAACCTGGCCTTGGGCACTGCCAGGGATCCAGGGGCAGCCACAGCTGCTCTGGGCACCCTGTGCCAGGGCCTGCCCACCCTCACAGGGAACAATTCCTGCCCAAGATCCCATCCAGCCCTGCCCTCTGGCACTGGGAAGCCATTCCCTGTGTCCTGGCCCTGCAGCCCTTGGCAATTGTCTCTCTCCATCTTTGCTGGGGCTCCTTCAGGCCCTGCAAGGCCACCCTGAGCTCAGGCCAAAGCTTCTCCTGCCCAGGCTGAACAATGGCAGCTGTGGCAGCCTTTCCTGCCAGCAGAGCTGCTCCAGCCCTCTGCTCATCCTGCTGCCTCCTCTGGGCTCTCTGCAGCAGCTCCAGGTGCTCCCTGTGCTGGGCCCAGGGCTGGGGCAGCTCTGCAGGTGGCTCTCACCTGAGGGGGCACAGGGCACAATCCCAATCCCTTTCCTGCTGCCCAGGCTGTGGGACCAGCCCAGGACAGGGTTGGTTTCTGGGCTCCAGCACACTCGGCTGCCCTGCTCTAAAGACAAGAATAATCTTACTCTCCAAAGCAGCGTTGAGGCCCCATTCCAGAGCAGGTCTGGGAGTGGGATCACACCTTTTGACAGCCTCAAGCTGCTGGATTAGTCTGAGCATTGTGTTACCCTGCCTTGCAGCAGGTTTCTGTGTGTGCAGCCCTGCAGGGGGGTCCCAGCCCCGCTGGGCATGGGGGTCCCGCCCAATGCACGCCTCATCCCCCAGCAAACCCTGCCTGCCTCCTGCACTGGATGGCTTGCAGGCTTCTCTGAGAGAATATTGTGTAGCTGGCGAAAGAAAACACAACAGAGGAAGGAAGCAGCATGGATTTCAGCCCTCTTACTCTTTGCCTTTTTTCCCAAACAGGCGAACACATCTCGCCGTGCCGAAGACCCGGCGCGGCGTAAGGACGAAGCATCCCTTGGATCACTTGATCACAGAGCAAATTTCAGCGTGGACCTTTGTATTTCCTCTTCAGACAGACTGCTGCAGATTGAAGGGTGTAAGAGCAGCTGTGTGAAAGCAAGAGCACCCCCCTGCAGAAGCAGGTTCCCGTAAAAACTCTCCCGGCGCGCACCGTCTCCGAGCTGGATTCCTCTGAAGACAAGAAAAGACCATTGCAATTGCACCCTCTGAGACAAATTAACACAATTCCACCCTGTGCTCGTACAAGGCTGACAGTTCTGTGATCTGCCAGGGCTGTAGTGCAGTTAACCTCGGGAGCAGGGTTTTATAAAGGTGCTAACTGGTGTTTCACGGTGCCCCTGCGGTGTTTCGTTTTCATACGAGGCCCTGTTTGGAGAAATGCTGTGTGAGCATTTACTGCAGTTCCAGGGGCTGTTTGATCAGCCAGAATGGGTCCTCTGGGCAGTATTTTGGAAAAATAATATTTAAGAATTGCACTTTATAAAAATTCCGAGGACGTATAGCCCGAATTGTTGAACGTCAGCACAATGCTGGTTTGAGAAACGTTCTTGTCCTCACTTTAAATTGTGACAAAAGAACACAGAAATTAGAAGGAAACCCAACTGCACAACTTAATACAGTGACACCCTTTAACAGGGTTCTCACAGTTTTCTACATACCATGGAACTAGGACTTTGACGTGGGCTGTTGTTTTTTTTTTAATTTTATTTTATTGAACCCAAAGACACCTTCCTTCCAGAATGAAATGTATCAGGCTTTTACAAGTAGCCACTGCCAGGGAAAAATTGTGTGTTCCTTCAGGGCATACCCACATGGAGATTTTGGAAGGGATTAATGAAAAAGACCCTGTTTGTGCTGAACCCCCAGCCTGCCTCACACCTCAGTGCTGTCACCTCTCACGGGGGATGCACAAATGGAATCCTGCAGGAGCCTGGTCAGATTGGATTGTGTTCCACAGCAATTCAGAAGTCCCCACTTTCTTTTCTTTGGCTGTGGAGTTGCCATAGGGCAGGGAGAAAGGAGAAACTGAGTGTGTTCATGACTCCCAGCTGCATTCAGTGAAGCTCTTAAAGGTTTGGGGTTTTTCCCCTCAGGTTTTGAAGGTTTGTGGTTTTTCCCCCTCAGGTTTTAAAGGTCTGCCTTTGGTGTCCTGGCTGTATTCCAGCTTGTATGATCTTTCCTCCTGACCTACAGCTCTTCTTCAGTTTCAGCTAAATAAGCTATTCCTTATTTTCTGTCTGTTTACCTTTGGTGCATCCTGTTAGGGACTCCATCTGTGAGGTGTGGAGCCCTCCTGGGATACCCCAAATCCAAAAATGGTAGCAAAAGCCATCGGTTCCAGTAAACGGTACCAAAAATTTTCCTTGTTTTGGGGCCGGAGGAACAGCAGGACAAGAATTCGAGTAGGGCTGTCCTCTGCTTACTATGAACCTGTGCTCCTCTGGGCTGATGGGAAATTTTATCCCAAATTGCAGAGGCGGCATTAGCAAAAAGAGGATTTTCTTACAAGAAGGTTCAGTGGCAACAGCCTGCAAAGAGTTAATAGAGGTTTTCTGTCATTCCAAAACTGCCAGTGACCCCAGGCACTGACCTTTCCTTGGACTTTGCTGGTAGCAGGCAGCTTTCCCAGCCAAGGGGATTTAGGTCCTGAGCCTGCTGCTGTTCTCCCTTTGGCTGATGATCTGCTCCCTCACTCTGGTGGGCTCTGTGCCAGGAGCAGCGTGGATCCCCCTGCTCTGGGCTGTCACTCCTTGGCCTCTGCAAAGGCCAGGGTTCCTTCCTAACCCTCAGGTCTCCTGGACAAGCCCTTAGGTGGAGATCAAACCAGTTTTCCTGTTGAAATGCTCACCACTTTTCCCTTCTGCCTCACGCTTGAAGCTCTGTAGGGTGCTATATCTTCTGTCGTTTTTTTGTTTGTTTGATTGGGTTTTTATAATTTTTTTTCCTCCAGCCTGCAGTTAGGTCAGCGTCAGGACCTCGTTAGCAGAGAGGCCCCAGTCGCCCAAAACACCCTCACTGGCCAGGAGTTCCATTTAAGCTCCACCCAGGCTTGAGATCATCTGGATTCAAGAATTTCCTTATTCTTCGGATGGGTCTCTCCCAGCAGATGTTGTGCCTCTTACCATTAAATGCATCTCAGATTTTGGGGAAGTCCTCATACAGGAGCTATTTCTTTTAAGACCTCCAGGATTTCCTTCAGGATTAATCCATGGTGCTAACCTCAGATCCAGAGTCTTTCAGTCTGTAGGCACAACTCCAGGGAATCACAGATAACCAGTGCAGGTCAGATCCCTGTTTGCTACTGACATATGTGTGGGAGCAACCTTCTGGAAGAGGAGGACCTGAAAACAACAAGGATGATAATTAAGCTTCATATCCTAAAAAACCCACCAGCTTTGTTATCTCTTGAAGTCACTGTAAATTGCAAACATCTCTGAGAGAGGAATAACCTGTTTCACGTTGAGGCACAAATCTCCGTGAATGATCTGTAGGAAAGGGAAGCAATGGAAGAACATTCTGGATAAAATACATGGTTGAATATCTAAGGTGCCTTCATCCTCTGATTCCCAAAATAAAAATAAATCTGCCCTAACCAGTAAAAGCCAGGTGACCTGTGATTCCCACAGGGAGAGAAATATGGGACAACTTCTACTTTAGATTTGTTACCCAGGGCTGAAAATGTTCAGGTGTCCTGGTGAGATTTCTGAGGTACTCCTTCAGAGATGTGAGAGCAAGGTGTTCTAAATGTTTCCATTATCAAGAGATTGAAGCTATTCTATCTCTTAACATATTTATAAATAAATACATTTATTATTACAGTGATATTTGTCTAAGATCTCACAAAAGAGCTGGTTTAAGACGTTCATTTTAGGGTTAACAGGAGGAACACACCGAGATACATGCTGGTGGATCTCAGAGAATATAGAACCTTCTGTTTCTGGTTATACTGTATAATAATTATATCTGATTCAGGTCAGTAATAGACGTGCTTGTTAACAATTTTTTTGAAGCCTAAACAAAACGAGTAGGGCAAGTACTTAACCCACCATCATAATGAACATTATTGCTCTTATTGGTAGTGATAAGACATAAGAGATGAAATACAGAAAATTTCCTGCCTTTTGTCCCAAACCTTTAATGAGATCCCTCCAAGCCAAACTCACTAAAGTGTGCTTGCACAAAAGGAGAGAAAAATGTGGTGGGTGGGGACACCAAATTCAAAAGAAGATCCCCTTTCTTGTGCCAAGGATATAATGCTAAATAGCAATATTTGCCTGTTATAATGTGACCTTGTAGTTTCATTTCTGATCCAGAGAAAGCTTAATCAAGGTCTTTTGGCACCTAAGCCCTGTTGAAATAATTTCAAGTCAGGCATGTAAATATTTGGAATGGTCAGGGCCCAAATTTACGTTTGTTTGCAACTCTGATGTCTTCTGCATTTATACAAAATCTCTCAGTACAAAATTCAGTCTTTGTGAGTGAGGCGTGGCTGGTAAGGAGAGGCACCAATGCAGTGAGGGTGAGACACCTGAGTGAACAGAAAGCTGGCACTGATATAAGATTATCTCATCATCAGCCTCACCTATTGCCACCAGACACAGCTGCAGACAAAGCAGTTTTTCACATTTTCCCGTAAGAATTCCAAATTTATTAATAATTTCTAGATGGCAATGCAGTAAGAACTCACTAGAGACCACGAATCTTGAAAGCTATTTGTAAGAAGAATTGCCCTCCATCAAAATCTTGTCCCAGCTGACCCTGACCTAGGAAATGCCCAAATCTGGACGGTCTGTTTTCAGTTTCAGCCCCTTCTGCTAAGCAGACACCCATGGGTTGGAGGATATTTTTGGAAAAGACGCTGTTTAAAGCCGGCTGTAGCAAGAAATTAAACAAATAACTCTGATAATGGGAATAACCTCCAAGGCACTGTATTTTGTGGTGACCAGAACACTTAAAATAATTTACTATTGCATGAAGTGATGCAGCTGGTAAAATATTCCTCTCTTCCACATGGGGAGAGAGGGATGGCCGCAGGAAGCAGCTCTAGAAAGCCATTTGCGTTCCCCTGTGGCTTGTTTTGCTAAATCAGTTGCAGCAAAAGGAGCTGCTCCAAATGCTGCATTTTCCCTGTCTTGGTTTGTTTCGTACTTGTTCAATAAAACAGATTCCAGAAAATACAGGGCTGTATAATTTTTAATAAGATTTGTTAAAAATAGCGTGGCTGTGGCGGGAGGAATGACCAGAGGAAGTGATTTGTTTCCTGCGATCGTTCCTCCCCCTCCCTCACCAGCGAGCACAAAATATTCACTTGATTTAAAATTCATCACAAGCAGCCAGAGGGTAGCCGGGCTACCACAACCCTCATAAATTACACCCAAGGCTGACCCTTCTGGAAGAGGAGGCCTTGCTTTGCTGAAGGACTCTCAGAGTTTGGTGCTGCTGCCTCCGACCGCAGCGGGACACAAAACACACCGCGGGGAAATACCCGGAGGAGCAGAGGCCAGGCTGGGGCTGTCCATCCATCCATCCATTCCAAACCTCTGCAGAGGCTTAACCTGGGAAGGAAGCCCTTGCCCACAATGGTTCCTGCCTGTTCTAAAGGGGAACAGCCTTAATGTGGTCGTGGCTCCCGCTTTCACCCACATCCCAGCTCCTCCATGGCAAACCTGGCTCCCTGGAGGGTCTGGCAGAGCCCCCATCCTTCCCTCCTGCAGGAGAGCTGCCCCTGACAAAAACAGAGCAGTTTCTGCCCAAAATTCTGCCCCTGTCCATTTCTCGTGTGACTGGTATTTCTCATCCAGGACTCCAGCAGGCCCAGGCTGTGCAAACAGCAAAGCACCTTTTTTTTTCTTTTTCCAGCCCTGAAAGGGAGAAGCCGAGGAAGGTCCTGCACAGCACGGTGTTGAAATAATCAGCACAATGACCCATATTCCAACTGGAAGTGGCTGGATGAGTGCAGTTCTTCCCCCTGAACTGGGGAAGCTTGGTCCCATATCCAGAAAAGATCATTTATTTTTCTCCTGATAGACTTTTCTGCGGGTCACTTTTGCCAGATAGCTTGGCCAGTTGCTCCGTGCTTAGTCCGTTTTAACAATAACAACAGCAACAAAACTTTACAAGATGTTCTTTCCTCTTTGTCTGGAAGGATTAACAGTTCAGCCAAGGTCTGACTGGCCGCTGGCTCCAGGAGGGGACGACTCAAAGGCACTCTGAGGGAGTAGTCACATGGAGAGCCTGGCTACCAGAGAGGGCTTTGGGGATTGTTTTTTGCTCTGTGCTCACCCAGACTGGCACTGAGGGCAGGATTGGGCACTTTTGCTCTTGGAGGAGCTTGCTCTGATGAGTATTCTAGGAAAAGCAAAGCCAGGGAGGCAGATGGACATATCGACATTTCCCCCTGGAAAATCCACTTCCATGGGTCTTGTTAGAAGGATTGAAACGGCAAATCTTTGGAAATAGCTCGGAAAATTGTTTTCCTCCTTGGAGCAGTCACAGAATCACAAAATCACAAAATCACAGAACCACAGAGTCACAGAGTACTTGGAGTTGAAGGGACCTCTGGAGACGATCTAGTCCAAGCCTTATTTGTACCCCGTCTTTGAGCTAAAAGGAAGAGCAGATGCCATCCAAACAGATGGAAGCAACAGCATAACTCCATCAAACTTATCTCTGGATTCTTTCAACCCATCACTGGCAGGAGCATGGCAGGAGTGGGGCAGAACAGGAGCCATCAGCCCTGAGCCACGAGGTCAGGAGGAGGCGATGACGGGAGAGCTCCATGCTCAAACAACACAATAAATGAGATAATTTTTCCCCCCTCTCCTTTGTCCACGAGAAAGGAGAAACTTCTCTTTTAAACATTTCCTGGGCAAGACATAAACACACGACCTCAGGGCCGTAGGTGCTGCAAATACCCAGGCATCTGCTGGTCTGTGCTCCCATGGGATGTTCCCATTGGAGCTCTAAACCCCACACCATTTGCTCCCAGCACACAAGCAGATGAGCCTGTGGATCAACCCAGACTTCCAAGGAAACCTGGCTGAACTGGTTCACGAGGAGTCAGGATCAGGCCCTCATCCCTCCTGCTTACATGCTGGATTTTCACCTTTCATGCTCCTGCAGCACAACCGCCTGCTAAATTTAGAAAGCCTTTTTTAGAAGTTGTTTTATGAATGCACACACACACACAATAATTACATTGTAAAAAAAAAAATAAAAGAATTAAAAATAAAAACACGCAGGCTTTAGAAATGCCATTTGTGAGGCGTTCCAGCTATGTACGACTGGCTCAGTTACTGGCTCGCAGTTGCCATCCGAACATCTATTTTTCCAAGCATTTAAGAAAAGTGATGTGTACATTTTTCATGTGTAATTAGGCAGCGTAATGTGATCTCTTTCTGCAGTCAAGCTGCCATGTGCCGTAGCCTCACTGAATAGCTTCCAGATTTCAACCCAATCTCTTCTGTCTAGACTCTACGTTGCTATTTTTTTTCCTTCTTTTTTTTTTTTTTTTTCTCTCTTGCCTAGCTTAAAGCAGACTCCAATATAAAATGCCAAAACCAGAAGGTTTTGTCCCTCTTTCTCATAAAGACGTGGGACAGATCTGGGAGGCCCCGCCGAGAGCTGAGTCCCAGACTTTTTCATAAGACATGTGTCGTCTGAATCTGACATTAAAGATTGTGCAGGCATTTCAACAGGTCATGCACACGCGGGGGGAAAAAAAAAAAAGCCCAAAAATATGGTTTTCATTAGGAAAGTGAGTATTTTTAGAGAGGTGTGGTTCAGTTCAGATGAAAAGGGAAGAAAGAAAAATGAAAGCGGCGCAAGAGATCCCCAACTGCAACATTATTTATATTGCTGTTGAAATGCAGTGTGTTCTCTTTATAAAGCTGCTTTTGGGAGCAAAAGAAAAGAGACCCTGCCAGAACCAGGTGCATATCATGGAGTTTGTTTATAATCCAAGTTAAAGGAGAGCAGATTTATACCAGAAAGAACTCTCCGAGGGGACTTTGGAGTTTAAGTGTCCTGTCTTAATCCATACATTACCTCCTCAACAAAGCAGTTGTCTTGAAGCAAAACATAAAATACAGTTTCAATGAATTCACAGATAATTCCAGGGAATTTTATCTGGTGTGATATAGTTTCAGACTGCTTGTTCTGTTCCCAGCTTTTTATTTGACTCTTAAGTTGTTTTATTTCTGCGTCAAGAGAATGAAAAAGATCAGAGAGGGCTCATTTTCCACAGAAAGATGCTTTTGTGCAATATAAGCAAAGAAAAGCAAGGCTTTCCCAGGCTTGCAGTTCCACCACCTTGTCGTGGGATTTGCTGCAGTTTGCACACACTTTTTCTACAGAAAAAGCTCTTGTTTTAGTCCAGAAGCAGTTGTGCAAATTTCCTTCCACTTTTCTGTTTTCTGTTTTCATTCCTTTTTTTTTTTTTGAACCTTATCTTTTCATCTCTCCTGTTCTAACACCACACTTTATGTTTTCCTTTTGCTCTCCAGAAAATGGCTATTGTCCCACTGAGAACACGTCCTTCTGCCTGCTTTTGTGCGAATGGCAGATTGGTTGGAAAAACAGAAACACTTTCACTCCTTTCTGAAGGGAAGCATGCAGTGCTTGCTAAAAATTCCCATGCTTCTGCAGAACCAACTGTTCTTTCCATCAAAAAAACATCCACCTACTTGAACAAACTTTTCAGTACGTTGGCCCAATTTTTCGTTATGGTAAACTTTGAAATGGTTGAAATAACGGTGCAAATATTTTCTCAAGTTTGAAAAAGGGAAACTAAACCAAAAAGCTGCCTGATCAAAATGGGGCTCTCCTTGAAATTCCAAATGATGACAGCAGACAGGGCAATCATTTGATCATAGAATCACGGAATGGTTTGAGTTGGAAGGGGCCTTAAAGGTCATCTTGTTCCAACTCCCCTGCCGTGGTCAGGGACACCTTCCACTCTCCCAGGTTGCCCCGAGACTCGTTCAACCTTCTTTAGGTGACTGTGAAATATTTGTAATTACATTTCAAGTAAAATTAAAATAAAAGTATTTTTTTTACATTTAAGTAAAATGTAAAAAAAAAAAAAAAAATTATCTTGTCCTGATAGCTAAACTGGTCACAGGAAGTGCTTTTCCTGCCTCTGCTCCACAGAATCACACCATCAGTTAGGCTGGAAAAGACCTCTGAGATCATTGAGTCCAACCTAAGGGTTGGACTTATTTGACTAAAATAAGTTTGAATTATTTCACTAAAATAGGGATTTTCTGAGCTGTAAATCAGGTCAGAATTTTGACAAGGAGGCTGAGGTGAGTATTTGAAAGCTTCACATCACGACTAACAGCTATTTCACAGAGGTCTATCCAAGAATGTATTGATCTCCTAAATCGTTAAGCCAGATGGGACCAATTATCATAATCTATTCTGCTGAATGGTAGCAAAGACTCCTTACACTTGTTTTGTGTCGCTGTCTGAGCATCACCTGCTGCCCTTTTCTAGACATTCCCCTTGGTATTTTCCAGAATGTGGAAGGCCTTGTCCTGATCTTGATCCCACCCATGACTGTCACCAAACATATATGAGCAAGATCACCTCAAAGTCTTTCTTCAGCCTTCCTGTAAAACCATCGTGGCCCTGGGAATCCATCATCCTTCAGGAGCCACATCACAGCAGATCTCCAGGCCCAGCTCTGCTACGTGTGCAGTTTGACAAAATAAATCAGATCTTGGTTTGAATAACTTATTCTCATGTTTCGAAGGCCATGGAAATCTTGGGGCAAGTCCAGGGGAGGCCATGAGTTTGATAAGGGTTTGATAAGGAGCAGCTCCACTGTGGAGACAGGATGGAAGAGTTGGGGCTGGTTGTGTGGACACCTCAGAGCAACTTCCAGTGCCTGAAGGGGCTATGGGGAAGCTGGAGAGGGACAATTCATCAGGAACTGCAGTGACAGGACAAGGGGGAATGGCTTCCAACTGATAGAAGGGAATTTTGGGTCAGATATATGAAGGAATTGTTCCCAGTGAGGGTGGGCAGGCCCTGGCACAGGGTGCCCAGAGCAGCTGTGGCTGCCCCTGGATCCCTGGCAGTGCCCAAGGCCAGGTTGGCCTTTGGGGCTGGGAGCAGCCTGGCACAGTGGGAGGTGTCCCTGCCATGGCAGGGGGTGGAACGTGATGATCTTTAATGTCCCTTCCGACAAAAACCTTTCTGTGATTTTATGATTTTATTTTGCTCTAAACCAGTGTCAGAAGCAGATTTCAGGGTGAAATATGCTCTTGAATACTTTGCTTTTTTGCAATAAATGGTGCATGTGAGGCTGATCCTGTCCTGACCTACAAGCATCTTCCAGTGTTCTCCAGTTAGTTCAAAGACTCAGATACAAAATCAAGGAAACCACATTTCTTTGTGGGATAATCCAAAGTTTCCTGGGGCTTTGAGCCAAAAAAACCCGTGGGGTTCAGCATGCAACTTTTTAATCTGTGGCAGAACAAATAGACTCCACTTAATCCAGTCCAAAGGGCTGTCCTGAATGGAACATCTTCATTTTCCACCAGCTCTGCAAGAAACGTGAAGCAGAGAATGATTAGGGCTGGAAAAGCCCTCCAAGATCTTGAGTCCAAGCTGTGCCCGATGCCCACCTTGTCACCCAGCCCAGAGCACCCAGTGCCACATCCAGCTGTTAAAACTGACCATGCCTGAGACTGGAGATGCTCAGGACATGTGCCACCAGCCAGGCAGTGACGGGGACACCCAGCTGCTGCCAGAGATCATCATCTCTCGGAACGCTTTTCCGCTTCCAATGTCAGTTCATGCCAGAGTTAGAAAGGAGCAGAGAGAGACTTCCAGCTTCTTGTTCAGGTGTTCATTATTTCTTATCTTTTAGTGGCGCACTCTTCAGTGACAAGGTCTTTTCTCTTTGAGAACAGAGCTGGAATGGGCCCAAGGGAGTGACCCCCAAGGCCTTATGAAGCCATTTGACCCAATCCAAATCCCAAACGTACTATATTTACAATTCTGTACCTATTATCCTTACTTATTTCTCTAATTGACATCTCTACCTCAAACCATTCCACCCAATCACCCTGTGCCACCACACAACAGAAGATGGAGTCTATGAAGAAGAAAGAAGCAGCTCAGGCACCACCCAAGATCCTCCACCTTGTCCCTTTTCCAGCCTCCATCCCAAAAACCCAAACTACATTTTCACACCTCGTGATAAACTAAACTATCATTTTATCAAACCTACATTACTTGCAACTCTTCTCTGAGTGTCAGAAGTCCTTTCCATGGGCAAAAGTAAAAGACAGTGTTCTCCTGGGGACCCAGCAAGGGTCCCGAACCCCCCAAGATGCACACGGGGGTGTTCATGGGGGTTTCTGCCGAGCCCTGGGCTCCAACAATCATCCACAGCACCTCTGTCCCCTCCCACCCACACCTGCTGCCGCTCCAGAGCCGCCACCCTCTGCTTTCGGGTGTTGATTCAGCAGCTGGAAGCAGGGGTGGCTCATCCAGAGGGTGATTCAGTGTCACATCCCCAGCTGAGTCACCTTCTGCAGCCGCCTCTCCCTTCCTGCCCAGCCAGCACAGAGCTCTCTGCACAGAGCCACCTGCACAGCCCAGCACAAGCAGCTCTGCCCTGCCTGCAGACGCACAAATGGCATTTTTGGGGCATCTCTGTGACTGGCTGCCACGAGGTAGGTGTGAAAACAAACGTGTGTTTGCGTGTCTGTGACTGCGTTGGTGCGCGTAGGGCTGCAGCTGTGGGAAACCAAGTTTCTCCCATTCGTGTACCAAGGAGTTTTTTGGAGCTTCAGGTCCTGGGGGAGGCTGGTTTGCTGCCTCTGGCTGTAATTTCAGGCGTTTCTCTGTTAAGGCAACGACGAAACGCTGTGGAAAACGTGCGAGAATTAGCCAAATAAAAGATAAAATGGTGGGATTATATAGGGGAATAGCTGAAAAATGATTAATATAGAGAAATATCACCTTTCTTGGAGCTGTGAGTTCATGGAGATCTGTTAACAAAGCTGATTTACAGCACTACAGGCACTTGTGTGTGAGCAACACCAATTCCATAGACCTGAAGGCAAAATTTAAGTTTTTTCCAGGTACCATGGCAAATAGAGAAAGCAGAGAAGCAGACTAATGTAAAGGAGAGGGAGATGATAGTTCACAAGTTTAAATCCCATAAAAATGATGCTTATCTGGGTATTATTTCTCCATTGGATTACATTTGCATTGAGCTGTGGTGTCGTCAGGGATCACCATGCACCAAGGAATCCAAGGGAATGCAAAAATGTAAATATGTAAGAAAATAATGAGCAAGTGACTTTATGTATTTACGCTTATTAATTTCTTTCTGTTGAAGTGTAAACATTTTATTTTTGGCCAGGCTTGTCTTCATCCATTATTTATCAGCTATTTTTTATGTTCAAACACCCATTCTGACACAGCTCATTTCTATATACTGGGTACATTTTTCACCAGTAAATATTTTTAGAATTATGACATTTTGCCTTCTACCCTAAATTTGACTTCCTTTTTTTTTGAAAATACTTCAACCTTTAGCTTTCTTATTTTTAATTTTCACCATGTGGCTGGAGAACTGTGCAGATCTTGCAAAGATGCTCCACTCAGCGTTTCTGTATTGATTTACTGGGCGAGTTATTCCTTGAGTCTCAGCAGTGATGCCAAGAAATGCCCCTTTGGAGAGAGGAAGGGAAATGCTTTGGTTAAAATAGGAAGAAGCACAAATTCTCTCCCCCAAGCCCAAACTGAGAATGAGTGAGGAGTTCAGTTCTGGTGACAGAAATTTGCACAGAGTTTATTTCTCCATTATTCCAGTTTGTCTTTGGATTGATATTCAGCTTTATCTCTTTTCAGACTTATTTGCTAAAATACAGGGGAAAAAAAAGTGGAGAGTTTCACCTTATTTTGGAGATTCAAGATATTTAGAAGGGATTCAGGGAAGCATCCCAGCTCTCCAAACATTCAGATCAGACCTTTGGTATTTTTAATTTTTTTTCCATCGTTTCTTGTAGCCTCATAAAACCTCTCCTGAATTCATGGGAGTTTCAAGTGTTCCCTGGTCCTTCCCTGCCAACATGTTGTTTTTTGAACTCAGCTATCAGTGTAAGCAGAAAAAGAAAACAAATCTAGAAATTAAAGGAAACAAATTATCTCACTTTCCTTTTAGCCCATTGCTTTGGAAAGAGTGTGAATTGTTTCAAATCGACACAGGAGTCCTGAATAATCACTGATGCTGAATATCCTGGTGATCAATATCCCCTTCACCCAACCACGCTATCTAACCAGATACTTACACAGGTAAATTCCAAATAAAATCCTTTCTTTTGCCACTTTGGAGCTTTTAAATAGAAATGATCTTTCCTTCCCTAAATAAAAGTGGTTCTCTCATAGGAGGGATAGCAGAGTCTTTTCAGAGATTGCCAAAATGATGTTGAGGTGTCCAGTCTGTGACTAGAACAAATCAATGAGTGCTGTAAAAAGCCATAATTTCTGCTCCTTGAAAAAGAGTTTCCTGTCCATATCCAGGCAAGAGGATGTGTCCATAGAACTGCCTATCTCTCCTGAATTAAATGTCATTTTTACATAAGGGAACCTTTATTAGTGAATGTCACCCACACCTGTGAGAGGTAATATTTATAAAGGTGTCCCCTCTTTGTTGCCTGACTTGTTCATCCTAAAAGGTATTTTCATAGGTAAAATGTTAATCCTTTCTGATTCTAATGAGAAAATCAGGTGCTGGAATTGCATTTCGGCAGTGGGGAAAAAATAAAATCATCTGTGCTCTACTCCTGTTGTTTCCTAGCAAAGCAAATAATTATCATTCATATATCCCATTTCATTGATAATAACTACGATGCTATGAAATTTGCATTATTATCCTTCTTTTTTTCAGGGTTTTTTTTAATGAACTGGTTGCTTAACCTGGGGAAAGGAGGCTCAGGGAGGACCATATTGCTCTCTAGAACCACCTGAAAGGTTGTAGCCACGTGGGGCTTGGTCTTTGCTCCCAGGAAACAGCCTCAGGTTGCACCACAGGAGGCCTTAGGGTGATATTAGGAAAATTTTCTTCATGGAAAGGGTGGTCAAGCACTGGAATGGGCTGTCCAGGCAAGTGGTGGAACTGCTGTCTGTGGAAATCTGCAAAAAACACGTGGATGTGGCACTTGGGGATGTGGTTTAGTGGTGAACACAGCAGCAGCCTAAAGCCACAGCAAGTTTGGCATCCTTTAAGTGCTTCAGTCCCTGGTTCTGCCATCAAGACTCAAAATTACCTGAGGCTGTGCCACTTTGTAAATACATTTTCATAGGCCCACTGCTCTGGAAGAAATATGGGAAAAACGCTGGTTATGGGATTTTTTCCTTGATCCAGATGTGACAATTTGTTAATTTTTATCACTTGTTTCGAACTCGCATTTTGAAAACCGTGTTTAAGGAGATGGAAAACGACGTGACCACTTTTCTTCTTTCCCCACAACACTCCTGAGCAAGAGGCAGCGCTCAAAGACCCACCTGGAATGTCCTCCTTCCTCCTGAGAGAAAGCTCCAGGAATGAGCCTTTGGGGTGGATCTTGTCCCTGCACAGGGGTCAGCTTTGGGGACAACTGCTGTGACAGAGCAACTGGCTGTGAGCAAAGAGCTGCAGGGCCATGGCAGCTGGGGCTGGGGACAGGAAGGTGGCACAGCAAGGGATGCTCCAGCCTCCCACCTGGCTGGCCCTTCCTCCCTTTCCTACCTCCTGTTCCCACTGCTTGCATTCTGCAGGAGTGTTGGCCGAATATTGGAGCCACACAGGTCAGAAGGTCAGAAGATTGGGCTTTTTGGGCATGGAGTGACAACGTGGAGCAGCTTTCCAGGTGGGAGCCCAGCAGCTCAGCTGTCTTCTGTGCTGGTCACTGGTGGGGCTGCCAGCCTGTCCCCTGCAGCTGGGAGTGCCTGAACTCTGAAGGTGACACAGGAGATGGAGCCATGGGGACTCACCAAGAGCTGGACACGACCCCCGCTGGCTTTGCTGCAGCTCCTCCATGAAAACACAGCATTTTGGGGGCCCTGCCATGGGTTCCTGCAGCCACATCTGGGTGTAGCATGAAGCTGTCAGCACGCTCGGCGTCCCTCTCTCTGCTGTTCTATCTCATTTAACAGGAATTATGCATCACACTTCCGGAGCATTTGTGGCCGTGGTGTTACCTGGAGCTGCTGTGTGCAGTGTACAAAGATTGGGGCTGCAGGGTTTCCACCCCAGCCCTCCTGTTCCCATCCTGCCAGGCATTTTCTGGCCCCAGGAATATCCTTGTTGGGGTCTGTAACCACCACACTCCTCTCGACCAGGAGTTTCTAACCACAGCTCCACCGGTGCCACCAGCACCTCATAAGGATGAAACTGCTGCTGGCTGCAGTTTGTTTTGGGGATCAACTGGTTTTGGGGCTGTCTCCTGCTGGATTTATGTTCTCTGAAGAGTTAAGTACATTAGTGTGGGTAATCTTACTCCATTACCTTCTATAAAACTGAATCTATGATTTCCTCCCTGGTGAGCATTTACCATAGTGAAATAGGCTACTATTTTCATATTTAACTCATTGGTAACTCATAAAACCAGCTCAATTTGTCTGCCCCAAAGAGCAGAAGCTGTGGGACGGGCTGGAAGGTCAGAGCTTTTACAAGACCTGCAGTGTCAGTGCCGTGCTCTCAGCATCGCCCTCGCATCCCTATCCCATCCCTCCCCCTGCAGCTTTGAAATCCACAAAAATCAGAAATTTATAAGGCTTCTTAAAAATCTGAGATGAAGCAATTAAACCTCCAGACTGGAGGATGTGAACCTTTAAAGGCCCTTTGCAGAATATCAAAAGAATGAGAGGATTATATTTAGCAGGTGTGACAGCCCACGCAGGACATTTCATTGTGAAAGGGGCTGACATGAACCAGGAACCGACACTTAAATTAATACAAAACATCTTGGGGGAAAGGTGTTTTCTTTTCTTTTTTAAGCATTGGGAAATCATAATGCTTTCTGGCTTCTTCAAAAGCGAGAGGTCCAAATATACAGGAGTCATCTGGCATGTAAAAATAAAAAGTCTGGGGAGGGGACACACACATAAAAATGCTTTGGATGAGGTTGGGAGGCAAATGTTGAGGGCCAGGGGACCAAGAAACACCATTGTGAATTTTCCTCCCCTGCCTCACCTGAGGCTTTGCATTGCTGCCTGCAGATCCAAGGATTTTCCCTCCTGGGCGGGTTGCTAGGGCAGAGGGGCAGGACTGGGACCCTGTCTGGCTCCTGGCACAGCATCAGCATCCTCAGTCCTGCCACCTCTCCTTGTCCCTTCCCTGGAGACACAACCCTTCATTACAGGGGTGCTTTACTCTGAACACTCCTGTTTCTATTCCTATCACACCCTACCAAGCCTTAGAGTGGAAAACTTGACTCGGGAGTTTTGTGGGGAGGCGTCCACGACTTTTCGTGCTTCATTCACTACTGCGTGTTCCTAATTTTAGCCGAGCTGCTCCGTTTTGATTTTCCAAAGCTGCGGATTTAACGTCCAGGAGCTCGGGTTGTTTTCACGCCCACTCGCCGAGGGCCACACGAGTGATGCTGCCCATCCGCAGCAGGGGAGGCTGCGGGGAAGGTGGGGTGGGTGACAACACTGTCCCCAACTCTGAGAAGGGACAGGCTCAGCAGATCTCCATAGGTGGGTGGTGCAGTAGCAGAAGGCACTCAGTGCTGCTTTTGGGGTATTTTATCTCTTCATCTGCTCATTCAAGCACTGGGGTGGTCGCTTGGGACGTTTGGGTTTGTAGTCACCCCAAAAAACACACTTCGAGGTAAAAAGGCCATCTTTCTGCTGGGGCTGCTCCAAGGTGTGTGGCTGCCTGGATGTGCGGTATCAGGTACTCTTTGGCATCGAGAGAGTTAAAGGTCCTCGGCACCCACCAGCCCTGGTCTAGGCAGTGTCTAAAATCAGTCCTAGACCCGCTTTATTTTTTCCTTAAAAACAGGAAATGGAGCCCTGAAGGCTTTTTAACTGGAGAGGGAGAGTGAGGAGGGGGTATACTCGCTCTGCCCATACCCAGCCCTGAGCCTGACCCAGACTTGGGGGTCTCTGTGTGTGTTTTTTTTAATTCCTTCTCTCTCCTCGTTTTTTTTTTTTTCCCTATTATTTTGGCAGACTTTTTGGAATGTCTGGGAGCTAAGGGCTTTGCTTCATGGAGCAGAATTCTGAAGCAAGAAAAAGAGAAAGTTATAGACTAAACCACAGAAATGTAAACATGTCTGCAGCTAAAATAACTCCACTTTCATTGAAAACACTCCTCGCTTACAATCAGACTTCTGTGTGCTATGCTCAATAAAACTGCATGCTAATAGCAACCAATTAATACATTATGTAGTTCTGCTTTAAAAACTGAGACGTTTTTAATTTTTTTTTTTATAAATTTTTTTTTAATTATTATTTTTAATTAAGGGACTACTGGGTTTTCTGCTGCGGACGGCGGTGCCGGGCGCTGAGCGCTGGCGGAGAGCGGCGGGCGATGCCCGGCGGTGCGGCGGGGGCCGAGGCGTGCCCGGGGAAGGTCGGGGCGAGGCGGCGCAGGGGACAAGCGGAGCCCCGGTAAGGAGCCCCGAGGCCGCCGGCGGGAGGGACGGGACGGGACACGGACAAGGGACAGGGACAAGACGGGGCGCACCGCCCGCTTCTCCCCGGGGTTTTCTCCCTGCGAGGTGAGTGCCGATGCCACCGCCGGGCTGGGTCCCCTCTCCATCACCCCTGGGAGATGGGGCTGCAGCTTCGGCCGGACCAGCCTCCTCTGCTTCTCGCCCCCCCTCCTCCCTCGCTCCCCTTTTATTCCCGAGCATCCCGCTGTTCCTCCCGCTGCCACCTGGTTTAGGGGCCAGGCTGGGATTCACGTCGGGTCCCCGCCACAACCGGGCGCTTGTTCTCGCCCCTTCAAACGCGCTCTTGTTCCCCGCGCCGCGGGGCGAAGCGGCCGGACCGGGCCGGGCCCCGCCGAGCGCCGCGTCCTCCCCCCGCGGCTCCCGCTCACCTCCAGCTCCGNCTCACCGCAGCCGGCAACGCCGCCGTCCCCGGCCCGCTCCCTCACTCCCTCCCGAGCTCCCGCCGCTGGCGGCCGCTGCCTTCCCCCGTCCCGTCCCGTCCCGTCCCGTCCCGCCCCGTTCCCCCTCCCCAGGAGTCCGGACTGACCCCAGCCCCAGCCCGGTAAGTGCTTTCCCTTCGGGGCTGCGATGGGGCGGGCGCGGCGAGCGGAGCGCCGGCCGTCGGGGCGGGAGCGGCGGGGAGATGGGCGAGGGGCCGGCCGGGCGGGTGACCAGCCGGGAGAGTGACCAGCCGGGAGGGTGACCAGCCGGGAGAGTGACCGATCTGGCGAGTGACCAGTCTGGCGAGTGACCAGCCGGGGACAGGGACCGGCCGGGTGTCCCCTGGCCGCGGGCCGTCGGCGGCTGGAGCGTGGCAGCCCCGAGGGCTCGGCAGCCGCAGCCGCGCATCCTCTGCGCCAGCCCTGCCCGAGTTTCGTTGAGTTTTGAAGCGTTAAAGTTGTTTGGCTTCGGGCTGGCCTCTGGCTTTTCGGGCAGAAATGATACCGCGTACCCCCTCGCCATCACTTCCCCGCTCCTCTGGGTGGTAATAGCAGCGTTGGTGCCTTTGTAATTCTTTCAGCAATTCATCATTCAGTTAACGGATAGCTCGATGGCTTTTCAAAAGCTGGGCAGCTCCTGCACGTAGGAAAACCTTCAATTACCTGCGTGGCTGAGGGGAGTCGCGGTTGGGTTTGGTACTTTTCAGAGTAAGCGATACGCGGGGCTGTTTTGGTGACCAGATGACTTCGCTGAGGAGTTTGGAGTGCACGTAATTGTATTTACAAAAGCTGGAGTTGCAAGTTCTGCCTAACATAAACTTCCATTCATTGCTGCCTTTGCTAAGAGCCCACGGCGCGAGGAAATGGCTCGTTCTTTAATGAAGTTTTTTATTTGTATTCTAAGCATCGTTCTGTGAATTAACTGTTCTCAAGTAAGAGTTTGGAAATTACATTCTGCCCCGTTCTGCCCATGTAATTTTGAGTCCATTAGGAAAACCAGGATAGGTCTATGAACTGCACATGGAGAAATGTCACATTCCTTTGGTTTAACCCTTTGAGCACTTCCCTGGTTTCACTGAAACAAGTGAAGCAGGCAAAACCAGCTTCTCACTGGGGTATGGAATATAAACTTTTGTCGGGATACATATATCAGGTGTGTGATTTCAGGCACACCTGAACTGAACAGGAAAATCAAGGAAGAGAAATAGATTGTTTGACAGTTTCCCAATTAGAAGTAAGTAAGTGAAGGCATAAACAGACCAAGCCATACCTCATACGGGACAAATATATTTTTATGTTGATTGCCTGCTCTATTTCTTAAAGGGCTTTTATAAAAACAAAGATATGGTACATTGCAATAGCAACATCAGTCCTTATTTTCTCTTTCATATGCATATGTGGGCAAACAACGGCAAATTCTTTGAAAAAGTTCACAAGAAAAATATCTACCAGCTCCAAAAACATTTCAGAGTTTAGAGCTTTGAACAGCATCTGTCCCCACCTCCTACAATTTAGTCCCAAAGTTAAACAAATCATATAGTACTGGATAGAGTTACATGTTACAGGAATTTTATAAATGGTCTGTCAGGCTAAGTCCTAGATGTGATTAGTTAGACTTTTTGCTCCTGAGGTGTTACTCCCTTTGGATTGTCATTTCTGTAGCATTTTTTTTTAGAGATAGATTCTAATAGATATATACATTACGCATGTTCTCCTTCTGATGGTTTTTAAACAGTAAGTGCCTGTGGGGTTCTCTCTCTGTCTTTTAAATGAATTTGAGCTCTTTGTAAGGCAGTGAAGAAATTTGGATGTGTGAGTCCAATGAGGGCTCACAATGATGGCAACCATGAGTTTAAATCCCAGATTATTCCGGGCTTGGGAGTTTGTCTGTCATCACAAGGATGCTGGTTTGTTTGTCCTGTTCCCTCTGGAACACCAGTTTGGATCCCGCTGTTGTCGGGCTTCAAATGACAATTCTGCCTAAGAGCCTGCCCTGTGAAAGTGTCTTTGCTACCTGCTCTGCTGTGGGAAGTTTGTTTTCTGTGCATGCACAGGGCTGTGTAAACAAACAGAAAACCCTGGGAAGACTGTGGCAGTCCCGTTGGTTTGAGCAGCACCCCGTGAACAGAATACCTGGCTCCTGATGAGGCAAATCCTTTCCCACTGCGCTTTCTCCAAACCCCCAGTGCTCTGCTGTCACAGCGTGAGGCTCATGGCACTGCTCTCCCTCTGCAGAGTGTTTAATTTTGGTGGCTTTGCTGTGATCCCTGAACAGAGCAGTTCCTCCTCCGGTGAGGATCAAAAAACACATGAGAAGCTTTTGCGGTGCTGATGGCATCTTGTAGCCCCAAAACATTACACGTTACATTTCCTTTCCTCGCCTGTGTTTTACTGAATGCTCCAGGAGTTAGAAGCAGGTAACAACAAAATAATTTAAAACGGTTGGGTCGAAACAAACCCTTTCCCTTGATTATCCCCTGCACTGGGGGTTCGTTCCACTATCAGGAAGCTTGCAGTTTTCTTTTAAGTGAATAGTTGTTATTCTTTTTTTTTCAGGAAAAGGCAGCCGTAAGGGCAAACTGTACTCCTTTGAATCATGTGAGCAGCTCTGTGGAAATCTGTGTCCCGAGCTCGAGGTGGAAGTTGTTGACAGGGGGTAAGGTCGGAAAGGGCCCTTTGGGCCTGATCCATATCAGCTGAGGTCAGCGGGGCAGGCTTAGCCCCCGAGTGCCTAAAGCTGCCCGCTGGTTTTCTGTGCAGCTGGGAAGGGATGCCAAGGATTAGTGTGTGCTTGGTGTGGCACTTTTCCTATACAGTTGATTTAAAACGTTTTGGTTTAAAAAAAAAAAAAAATAGAAGAAGTTCACACGGGGCAAAGATATTTTCAGCCTGAATTGTAATGTTGTTTGTCTTGGGTTGGAAGAATTACCTTTTGTGCGATAACACCACACTGGTTTTCATTGTGCCCACAACTGGCCTGCTCTCACAGCCACTGGAATATTTTTTACTTCCCAGGGTGGCTCTGGCCATGCCCTTTTTGACACGCAAGTTTCCCAGGAAAACCAAGCATTTTGTCTTTTTGGCTGAAGGTTTGAGTCCAAAAAATTTGTATCAGTTTGTCATACTGGAAGGTAGTGGTATCTAATCTTATCTAATCTATTTCCTTCACAGTGTAGTTAACCAGTGTAGGTAGAAAGCTGACAGTCTAAAATTACTTTGCTATATTTAAATGTAAGTAAAAAGCAGGCAATAGGAAAAAATTAAAGGGTATATCTAAATATGGAGTTGCGGCCATATCTGTTATATTTAAACTGCATTTTAACCTCTTCTTTTTATATTTAGTGGTCTGTGTGTAATCTGGAGGGGTTAATTGAATTCAAGAAACAGCAATTTCACAAGGAAACCCAAAGAGTTTATTGTGCTGTGGACACGGTACACGTCCTCATTAATCAGCAATTTATCATAATTAAAACGTGTGCAGCGAGGTATTTTTTATGTTTTTTGAGAGCAAAAATGAGACTTGATCTAAAATAAGCATGAATGAATTTGCAACACGCCTGCTTTTCCCGCACTGCTGTGGCAGGAGGATCTCCTGCTGCCTTGGGTGGCACTTTTCCTTGCGTGGAGTGTGAGATTCCACCGCAGCAATTATTTCCCTCAACTTACCCCCGTTCAGAAGTGCCCCTTTTTCGTTTAGAAAGCTGCCGTGGTAAGTGGATTGTCCTTGCATGCTGCTTGCATCAGCTGCAATCCCTCCTTGGCACAGCTTCAGTCCAACAAGAAAAAAACGGTTATTCCAGGAACAAAATACATAGTTATTTTTGTTTGATAATGCACCACATAAATATTAATCGTCTGCCCAAAGAAAAAACAATAAACACATGTTTGTATCCCCAGCTAAAACACATTTCGTTTTAGCTGGGGATACAACCAGCTTTGGTAGGGGATGGTTGGAACCCCAGGGCCTCGGGCTGTAGCCACACGACTCTGGCTGACCACAGTGGGTTGGGGAGTGGTTGCTGTGCACAGGTGAGGGTTTGGTTTTGCTTTGAGGCCTTCTGTGTTGATTCATTTTAATATTTAATACATGATACAACACCCAGGTGCTCGTTAAAGGGTCTTGGCAGCAGCGTTGCTTCCAGCCTTCGGGAAGATGCCGTTCTCCTTCTTGGGCGCTCGGCAGCATTGGTGGGATATTCCAAAGCTGCTGCCTCTTTCGGGTGCTGCTCCTGCCCAACAAAAATTGCCTTCAGTTGCCTTTCAGGCCTCTAGAATTGGCCTGTAGCTGGGAACCCCACACGCCTAATTAGCTGCTGACTGGGGAGAGCAAGGCTGGCTCGTATGATGGGGATGATCAGCACGGCGGCCGCGCGCGAGGCCGCTTCAGCAAATACCACCTCCAATGTGGTTTCAATCAGCTCCGCTCAGACACCCAAGTTCCGAGCTTCCTCCAGGAGGTCCCTAATGAAACAGCCTTGTTTTCCTGCCACCTCGCAAAGGCACGGCAGCGGGAGGAAAGCCCTGGCTGAGCTCGCGCCGGCCGCGGCGGGAGAGCAGTTTGGGGCGCTCGGCTGGACGGGGCGGCGCGAAGGTGTTGGAGCTGCAGGGTCTGGGATTTGGGAATGCTGCCTGTGGCCAGCACTCAGCTCCTGCCCCAAGGACAGCAGAGCAGGTCACAGCCCTGGCTGGGGCACAGGCACCCTGGCGAGGCCGTGCAGGTGGGAGTGGGTCAGGGGGAGGTTTCTCTCTCGTCATCTCAAATGCGTTGCCTGCTGAATTAGCATCTTCTCCTCCTGCTTTTTACTGTCTGCTACAAGTGGTTGGTAAGGATTTGTTTTCTTTTAATTTTTTTGCTACTATTATGCTGTTAAAACATGCATTGATTTATCAGCTGTTCAGGTAGTTTCATTTTTCTGGTTCTGGGAGCATTGACGTAGGAGGAGCAGCTTTTGCTGCCCTTACAACAAAACGTTTTGTGAAATCTGATTGATTTCTTCCAATAGTAGGCTTCCCACTTCCATAATTTTTGCATTGAGTTGATTACTTTATTTTTAGCTTCCCAAGTATGGATATACATGGTATATTTGACCTGATTTGACTGAAAAAAAAATCTTTAAATCACTTATATTTTGATACTTAAGAGTTGTAATGCATGAAGTGTGTGATTTTAATGCAATTAAATGCACATGTAAAAATCAGGGATTTAGAAAATTGCACAATGTATCTCTTTCTGTAAATTAAACAAGAAAAAAAGGGCAATCAAACAATTTTATAGTTTATATTTTTCTGTGTAAGTAGAAAAGGGTTTTATACAGAAGAAAGTCTTGTAGTTATGGAGAAGGAAAGGCTTCTTAGCAAAATTCCATTTTCTAAGGAGGCTTTGTCAGTTCTGAATAAACCCTGCAATAAATTTAAACCTGGTGGTTTAAAATTTTGTTTATAAAATGGACTGCTCTCTATGGAGTTCACAAATTATACACAAAGGATTAACAACTAAAGTAACATAAAGATGTTGCATTGCAACATGCACTGAGACTAAGCTGAAAAATCTTCTTGGAAAAGCAGCTGATCTGCAGGACTTGCAAAGCAGACGTGGGAAAAGTTCTCCATCATTTCCCTAAAGAACTGCTGTTGCTGTTCCATTGATTGTTCTCATTGTAGTTGGCTCTTCAAAGACCTATAGAAGGTTGGTTTTTTTTTACACAGGCTTGTGCAAAAACTTGCATTAAAAACAGGTTTGGGAAAGGAAAAAAATAAAGGTTTTATTACCACACTAAGATAAGATAAAGGATTTCATATCAAGTCAAGATCCAGTTTAGTCCTGGTCGATATTGTGTGCCTTTTCTTAAATTTCATTACATTTGCCCAGAATGCGAAGCCGGGAATTTGGGCTGGTGCTCTTCATTCCTTTGCTGCATTTATAAGTTCTCTGGTATTTTTATGTATTTATAGCAAACAGTCTGTAGCAGTCTCTGTATCTCTTGCAACCAAGGCGAGCCAAATCATCTGTCACCAATATGTGTGTCAACATCCTGACACCACCGCGGGCACCGTCTTTTGTAGGCACCTCCAAGGCTTCATTTCAGCAGAGCAATTCATCACCCTCCTGAAATGAAGAGCTGGAAGAAACCTGAACCTGGCCTCTTCCTTCTTCCATGCAGAGAGGTCAGTTCTAAGGGATGAGACTGAAAAATGGCTTTAGGAGGGTAGGGTTCACCTCACCTCGCTGTAGCCATCCAAAAATCAAGGATCTGGCTGACAGCAGTTGTGCAAATTCCAGCCTGGCTGGAGGACAGGTTGATCTTGCCAGTCTGAGACAGTGGTGCTTGTTTGGGGAAGGCACTGCAGATGCAGAAGATGGTCCAGCAGCTTGGGTAGGAAGTGGGGTTGCAGGACTGGGTATTTTGGCTTTACGTGGCTGGCATGGAGTGCCCTGAATTCTGCATCCAGAGACAAATCCAGGCCTTCCAGCAGCTGATCTTAGGGAGACTGAAGGAAAAAATGCAGGTAAAATATAGCAGAGAGACCAGATGAATATTACAGTCTGACTGGAAATTATCATTATTGCTTATTTATAATTTTAATTTTAAAGTTTAATTTTAAATAAACATAAGTTTAATTTTTACTGTTGAGCTTCCTTTTTGTTTAGAAATAGGAACATTAGAAATAGCAACAGAAAACTCTTCTATCCTTTCTGCACTGCTCTCTTAAGTTCCTTGGAAAACGGAGTAAGAAGAAGTTAGCCATCATTTCTTTCAGCTTCAGAGAAAGATAGGAATGGATTAATGCTGCTGCTTTTCTCTTAGGAGTCTGTTCTGTCCATGAAGGAAATAGTAACAACCATTTAAAGTGATTTTTTTTTAGGCTTGTCCAACTGTATGTATGAGAGCTTTGGGTCTATACTTTGCTTAACTCTCTCAAAGCACAACTATGGAAGGCTCATTTTGGACAGGCCATGAGCTTTTCACTCGTCAGGGGCAGTTTTTAGCCCCTTGATGCCAGTGGCCACTGCAAGGAGCACAGCTGAGCTGCAGAGCTGCAGCCAGGCCTGCAGAGCAGCTCTGCGTGCAGCCAGTGGGGAAGGAGGGGCGAGCTCCGAGTTTGTTATTTGCTTGTGATTTCCATGACAGTTTACAGGAGACAGAGTTGTAACCAAATGTGAGCCCGGGGAGCTCGGCCTGTGGTCTGTCTGCAGAGCAGGAATGTGGGATGGGGGGTCAGGATCAGGTTGTTGAAGGATGCAGGAGCCAAGGTGGAGGGAATTTGGGCTGTCCTCCACTCCTGTCCCTCTGGGCTAACACCTCCCTGTGTGATGTGGCATTTGTGGCACTGGGGTGGGGCACTGCCCCCTCAGCCACCCACAGGAGCACATCCAGCCCTCCCTTCTGCCCCTGGGGCTCATCCTGGCGGGTTTTGGTCCAAGATAGGATTTATATAACTCCCTCTCTGCTGTGTTGGTTCCGCAGGACTAGAGAGGAGTGAGAAGCACTAAAAATCTATTTTGGTCACTAAAGTAAGCAGACATGACTCAGAATACTCACTGGGAACAGATCTGCTGGATGAAAAGGTGCCATTTTTACACAGTCACTTTTCTGACCGTGCCCTTTAAACCCTTACAAAAATAGAATCCTTTCTCTGGCGCTTCTCTTGGAAGGCAGGAACGGGAGTGAGAGCGAGGACGTTTGCTGTGCTCCAGCCCCTGCTTCGGAACCAGACAAACTGTGCACGTTTTGTAGGGCGAGTGTAACATGTGTTTAACACCAGGAAGAGCAAGAAAGAAGGCATTTGAAATTCGTGGGGAGGGGATTTGGGCTTGGATAGCTTTACCATTTGCGGTGGAAAAGCGCGATCCCTCGTTCCTGCCTGTTACGGTTGGATGAATTCTGGCCAGCGCTCTGCGCCTGTTTCTGGCATCCCCGTGTCCCTGCAGGAGCAGGTTCGGATCAGTGGGCTCATCTGGAGCACAGAGAGGCTGCGTTTGACCACTGCCTCTGGTTCCTCTTGGACTGAGTGGCCTCGGCTAAAAATGAGCCTGAAACCACAGTGACGTAATGCGTGTTTATGGACCTGCGAGGAAACAAATCATCGCTGGCAACCGGAGCCCCAGCCTGGTTGTCCCTCACGTGAGGGGCAAGTTCCCCCCACACTGGTGAGCCCAGGGCCCCTCCAGCTCCTGGGGAGGCTGATGGAGCCCGGTCCAACCCGATCCCCATCGCTGTCGACTCTCATCTGCATTCCATGGAAAGGATTAGCAAGGCAAATCATTTCACAAAAAGTCACTCCCGGCTAAGTAGGTGATACTGAATTTTTGAACTCTTCTCGTCTCTTTCTCATTTTTAATGGTTTGGTAGGAAGCTTGAGCCTGGCTGGTGCAGGGAAACTCAAAACCAGTGGTGTAAGCACACCACATGTGCTCCTGGGTGTTTGACAGTCCTGTTGTTCTCCTTTGGAGCATTGCTCTCTTGAAAAGAAAAACAACAAGCCAGTTTTAACGTATTTACCACTTTCAGTTGGTTTTACGTGGAAAAAGAACACCAAACCGTAAATTCCTCTTCCTCCTCTGTTCCAGAATAACCCTTGAAAGAGTTTGAAAACTCTGAATTTCTGTTCAGTGGATGAAGTCTTGTCCTTGGTGAAGTGACTGAAGCTTCTCTGATGGCTTTCAAGGGGGCAAAGCTCTTCAGCTGAAGTGTTTGTTCCTCATGATTCTGCTGGGGCTGGAGAGCCCTGAAAGTGTTCTCACTGCTGATTTCCTAAAGCCTTAATTCCCCCCAGTTACTACAGCATTTAAAGGCACCGTGTTTTTCGCACAGGAAACAGCCACTGCTTTTTCTCTTGATAAAATTTCCCTTGCAAGAGCTCAGAGAATTTCCACTTTCTCTGTGTGGGCTCATCTTTCATAGAGGAGTAGACATGGGTCATACGCCTGCAGATCTCACAACTCCCTCCTGCTCCATCTCTGGCCTCCTCCCAGTCCCTTGGCAGGCAGGAGTCAGTGAAGATTTGCTGTCAAGGTCTCCTGTTTTAATTCCTCCCCAGACCCGGTAGCTTCCTCTTGCTGGGGAATCCTATTATTTTCTGGTTTAAGTTTGAAAGGCGTTTTGGATATGATGACATTTACAGCCAAAGCACATCACCTCTAATATTGTCTCCTTCTCTTGAAGCAAGTCAGGTGATCTCAACAGCCAAGAGAAGGGAGGAAAAGCCCAGCAGGCTTGTGGGACACATAGGATTGTCACTAAAGTGACATTGAATGCCCATGGGGATGGTCCTCCCTTCTCAGCCCACTTGTGTTGTCTGAAGGAAAACTTGCAACTCCAGCATTTGAGTAGAGCTGGTTTAGAAGTTTTCTGTGCTACAGAAACACAGAATCATTCAGGTTGGAAACCTCCAAAATCATCAAGTCCAAACTGACTGATGCCCACCCACCTTGTCCCCAGCCCAGAGCACTCAGTGCCACCTCCAGCCCTTCCTTGGCCACCTGCAGGGATGGGCACTGCAAACCTCCCTGGGCAGCCCCTGCCAAGGCCTGAGCACCCTTTCCATGGGCAAATTCCTGCTGCTGGCCCAGCTGAGCCTGCCCTGGCCCAGCCTGAGGCCGTTCCCTCTCCTCCTGTCCCTGTTCCCTGGCAGCAGAGCCCGACCGCCCCGGCTGTCCCCTCCTGGCAGGGACTTGTGCAGAGCCACCAGGTCCCCCCTGAGCCTCCTTTTCTCCAGGCTCAGCCCCTTGCCCAGCTCCCTCAGCCCCTCCTGGGGCTCCAGCCCCTTGCCCAGCTCCCTTCCCTGCCCTGGACACGCTCCAGCCTCTCCAGGCCTCTCCTGCAGGAGTCACAACTGGACACAGCCCTGGAGCACAGAGGGACAATCCCTGCGCTGCTCCTGCTGGACACACAATTCCTGATGCAGGGACAGAGGGAATGCATGAGGCACTTGGCTTCTAGGTGAACTAAATGTTACTATTGTAGTGCTATAATTGCAAGGGTTTTAAATTAGGTATTGACAGCAGTTGAGGGCTGGTTCTCCACTGTGCTGGTGGCAGGCACTGAGATGTGTACCAGCTCCTGAGGGGAGCGGGCTGTGAGAATAACTCATTAACCGGTTACTCCAAGGTGCTCTTACGCCACATATGGTGTGAGGGCTGCTGGGGGTCTGGAAGACATTAAGACATGGTCTGAGAAAGGGCTGTGCAGGAAAGGCAACAAATAACCCCACAGAGCCAGATCCCCATCCCCACACCACTGCCAGGTACGTGCCCCTGTCACCCTGAGCTGTGCCAGGATCCAATTCCCTCACCCTCCGGGGGGGAGCCCAGATAGGTGCATTGTGAGTAATTGCCCGTGAGGGGAACCTTTGCTTGGTCACATCCATGTGGAGCAAGTCCTTTACTGTTCGGGAGGATAAATATTTGCCTCTCCTTCCACGTGCTTTTGCTGCGTGGGATGGGCTGAGGGATGCTGTTTCCACATCCGTGTTTCCAGTGGTAATGAATGCCACGGGGAAGCGGACGGCGGTGAGCCCATTTCCTTCACAGTGGGAGGAAAGTAGTAATTCAGGAGACCATTAAACATTAGAAATACCTCTGCGAGGTCCCTACAAAGACACACTCCATTTAGATTAAAGTCCCGTAGGGCCAATTACCTGGGAAGAACATAAGAACTTAAACAAAAGCTGAGTTAGGTATGCTGCCCACCAATGGCTTCGAGCAAGAATGGATGCAGTGAGGAAACACTCGTGTGTATTATGAAAGTGAGAACACTGAGAGTAGGTCTGTGTAATAACCCACTTTTACTGTTCCCCCAGGATCAGCATGCACAGGAAATATCTGTGGCATGCTTGCTTTTCCTGGAGATGACAGCAACCCTTTGGCAACCACTTTGTTCAATACTTTTCAAAACGTTGGGCTGTTGTTTTATGAATGTGCTCTGACTTTTTGGCTGCCAGAGCCTTTGTGCTTGGCTTTCTACCCTGACTTAAGTTGCCCATTCCCATTCCAGCCCTGGATACTTCTCCATGAGTGCCCTTAGGTGGCTGTGATGAGGCCTCTATTTTTCTCCATGTGGCTGTTGGGATAGGGATTGAAAAAAAACGGGAAGCCAACAGAAGTCCCTTATGATCCTTGTGTGAAAATAACCTCCACGGCCTGTGCTCTTCTGTGTGGGTGGCTCTGAAGTCCTGGAGATGGAGGGTTAAGGCAAATAAATTTGAAACACTTCGTTTCTGTCAGTGTTTTCTAAGAGTGGGGTGAGTATTTTGCACAAGATTACAAGGCAGAGTTTGATCCAAACACTGGGGTTAAAACCTGCCTTTGCTTCGGCTGCTGGACCCTGATTTTATTTGAACATTTAGCTATTTGCAGTTAGACCTGAGCACCAGAGTGCACTGATTCTTCAGGCAAGGGATTTTGAAAATGAGTCATTTTTAAGACACTGGAGTAATATGTCCCTTAAAGTGTTTACTGATGCAAATTGCTGCCCGGTCTTGAAATGGGCTCCTCCCTTTACCATCATAAAAGAACTCTCTTAAGAGAAGACACAATAAACAGTCTGAGGTCTAATAAGCGAACAAGCAAGGCTGAAAGGTTTTAAAATGCTGCTTGCTTAAAAAGGAGTCATTAAGATTGTAACTGATAATGAGAAAAATGCTCATGCCATTAGTGGTTTACCACTTTGGTTCGGAGAGGATAAAAACAGCTTCGTAAAAGAGACCGCAGACTGTCCATTTTCAGCCTCAGTGCAGGGCAAACGCTTCAGGAAAAATACAAACCCCCTAATTTAAAATAATAATTGAGTATTTGTGTTTGGGAAGCATGCTGGAGATGCCTTTTGGACACAGGAGAGTGTGGTGATGTGTGAGCCCCAGCACTGGGTGTCCTTGCCTTGGTGCCACGGTGGGACATTGGCTCGTCCACCTGCTGGGAGCAGTGCAGGAGCAGCCTCTGCCTTCCTTTGGTATCCCCATCTGCATGGGGAAAGCTGAATTTGCATTTTCCAGGTAGTGGCCCAGGGCTCAATAGGAACTTGAGGCCATCCCAGGATCCTTCCTGCAGTGGCCTTGCTGTTTCCTGTTGCAGGAGTAGGGAAATTTTTGGCAAACGGTGAAATTTCAGTCCCAGCTTGGCTTGCTGGTGGGGGGAATAAAAGGTGATGGGTCTGGGTGCCTCCGGGCACTGCTGGGACTTGGTGGCTGAGGAGCAGTGTCAGCAGCAGTGGCATGACCTTGTTTAACTTGACCACCTGGGACAGGTGATCTCTTCCTTAAGGATGGCTCCTTCTTCTTCTGCTCCTCTTCTTCCTCTTGGCCCTGTCTCCTGCTCAGTGTGTGGGGCCTTGCGTTGGCCTCAGCCAGGACTTTGACAATCACAGAATGAATGAGTTGAGTTGGAAGGAACCTTAAAGATCACCTTGTTCCAACCCCCGAGAAAACTTGGTGTTTCATCCGGGCAAAGCAAGGTTTGGGGCTCAGCGTGCTGCGTTCCTTATCTTCAGTGAGGAACTAGAAACGAGGGCAGGAGGAGGTTGAAATGTGTTCTCAGACCGTCTCTGGTTGTAAATCCAACTGCCCCGGGTTTTAGTGATGCCTCCCGCAGCCCCGCTGCATCGATCACAGGCTTTGCTCTTACGTAAAGATGGAAAGTTCCCCCAGCTCCCCCCACGAAAATGACTGCTGTGCCTTATTCAAAATGAGAACTCAATCAAGGCAGGAACACAGCTGGGCGGATGACAAGAGAAACAGAGCGGTGCCAGGGTGAATTTTTATGGAAATGCTCTCTGAATAGTATTTCCATGAAAAGGCAACTTACTTGCAGATGGAGGCTGCGTTGCATGAAGGAGAGAGTGTTGTACCACACCCTGAATCTGTCAAGGTCTATAAACTTTTCACATATTTTAAGTTCAGGCAACAGAGAGGCAATATTTAAGACACAAAGGTTTTCTTCTTTATGTCAGTGTAATTATGTTATCCCCAACGGAAGAAAATGTAAGCCAGGGGAAAATATAAAGGGAAGTTTGTAGAAGGAGCATTTCAAATATAAAGTAAAGGTCAAGTATAATTTGAAATAGAAAGTAAATTGATCTATCAGAAAGGACACTTTTCAGGATCATGGAAAGATCCTAATTTGACATTTCAACAGCATCCTAGAGATAGCAGTGATAGGTCTTTGTCACGGGATGTGGTGGTCCTTCTAGTGGAGGAGCATGAGTGGTTAAAAAACTGCAAAAACTTTTCCCTGTTAATGGCAATAGCACTTTTCTTATTCACATCACTAGAAAAAAAAAAAAAAAAGAGGAACTGTATAAAAAGCAAGAAATAAAGGATGGTTGATATTCAAAAGGTGGAAAAGGGGAAAAAACCTGAGCCCAGTCTTGAAACTGCCACACTTGGATTTACTTAAACACCTTTTTTTTGAGTTGTTGTAGCCTTCTCAATACGTTGGTTTCCAAACTGCCTGACTGATTTCACTGCAGACTTAGTGGCTATCAGCAGAGCTTCTCCAAAAGGTGATTTTTGAAATGAGTTAATTTTCCACTGTTTCTCGGACTTTTTCATGTCATACCAAATCAAGTTTGAAATGTGCTGAGAGAGAAGTTCTTGAGACAGCCTTGAATTTTTTTTCAGCCTTCTCCTGCGTGTTGCTTTCTGAAATAAATGGGAATGCATTTTTTAAATTTATGATAGCTTATAACGTGATGTCAGGGCTGTTGTAAGAATAATAATCAAGGACTATTACACTGGCTTGATTGTTTACATTTCCTTTTGGCACTGCCAGTGGTAAGCCAGAGGTAGTAACACTAAACATACTCCTCTGTCATCCTCTCAAAACCTGTCACCATGGAATGGAAGATGACTGTGCATGTGTTCTAAAGCTGAAGGCATTTGTCAAATGCCATAATGGCTTCATAAAGGCCTGCAGTGGAGATCCCATTACTAGGAAAACTTTGGAATGGGTAGGCCTTGGCTCTAGGAGTTGGGAGTAGAGGTGACTGACAGCCATTCTGAAATTGCTGGATTTGAGAAACAGGAAAAACAAACTGAAAAAGAATCTCAGCAGGGGATTGTGAGTTTGTGAGCGGATTTGCTGGTGGCACTGCAGAGCCTGGAGATGGGCTCTCTGAGGGATTTCTGGGGCTGCTGCTCCCCCATTCTGCTGTCAGCCTCTTCCCTGCATCCTGGTCAGCTACGCAGTTGGGGATCCACGGTTTTTAAAGAATTGACAGTGAAATGGCCGGGAATCACCTGCCAGCAGCACCTGGGAGCACATCTCCCTCCCTCAGTGACAGTGGGACGTGTCCTTGCTCCTCTCTCTGACCCCCCAAACCCGTCTAATAACAAATAAGCCAGGCAAAGGCATCAGTAGCAAGTGCTGACACGGGTGGGACACCCCTGGGGATGGAGCAGGGGATCCTGTTACCCCCCGTTCAGCTGCACAGCCTTTCAGCCGGCAGAGAATGGATGTTAACCCTTTCAAAGCTCTCCTGGTGAGCACAGAAAGGTGAGAATGTGCTCCTGGCATCCCCGAGGTTTGGCTTTGAAAGGTTTGTGTCAGCACAGAAGGGCCACAGGGACGCCCAGGTGGCTCAGCAGATCTCGGGGGTGGCAGTGGCTGTCCCAGGGTGGTGAGGACAGGGCTGGGTTCAATCTGCCACAGGCAATGAAGTGTTGGGGCTGTGCTTTTCGTGCCCTTACACCCTTGATTTCCAGCCTGCTCTTTCTCTGGGGCTGTTCATCATCTCTCACATCCTTACAGGCACATGTTGCTACAAGAAGCGATTCAGTTCTCCTAAAAAGAAGAAAAATCAGTTTGCATCACTGCACGGCTGCCTTCTGTCTCTGCTGGACCCCCACACACCCACAAACGTGTTCATGCTCCGCTTACTTTGCACGAGGAAGGGGATATTACATCTCCAGGTTACTTCCCCAGCACTTTTATTGTTCAGCCCACTACAGGAAGGGTTCAGGGAGTATATCCAGAAAGATGTTTTTGTTCCCCCACCACGGGTTTCAGTCCCAAGACTGCCAATTAAATTATCCCATAAATCCTCCATTATAGGTAGTAAAACCTAATTTTAGATTTCCTGCCCCGCTCTAGTGTCCTGCCTGATTGCTACCAGTTGGAGAGAGGCTCAACCTGTTAAGCAGACAATTGCAGTGAGTTGGCTGTTTCTTTCTGTGCCACATGTGGAGAACTTTTTAATATCTGGCATTTGGTCATAATTCTCTCTGGTTATTTTCTACCTTTTAGTAGTTGGAGGTTTTTTTTGTTGGGTTGTTTTTTTGGGTTTTTTTTTTTTCAGTTGAAAAATAGACATCTGCAATTTATTCTTTTGTCAAAATGTTTGTGAGAGAAAAGCTTGCTATGCTGGGGATAAGGAACAATGTTATTCTGACTTCACCACTAAAACATTAATAGTTTAAAATCAGTTTTTATATAATTCTGTTTAAAAGCGCTGTTAATAGAGCTAACACACTTCTGTGTAAGCTGAAAATGTCTCAGATTATCTGAATATTCTTTCATTCTTATTCAAATACAAATATATTATTTAGCTGCAGTGCTGATTTTCTTGAGGGCAACTTCTGCTAATCATATTCTTGTGAAAGAGCATTTATTTTAAATTCAGTCTTACTAAAAATTCTTATTTTACTCTAAGTGACCTCTTCACTTGGTATTTTTCTTCCTAAGATTTACTGAGGGCAACTAATAGATAAATTTGTCACAAAAAATGGGTTTATCATGTGAATAAGGTGTAGGTGCCTTGGTCTTTGGACAGAGAGATATTTGTGTTTCAATATCTCTTTGTGACTGAGATTGAAATGGATTCCAGAATCTCCGAGGAAAACTGGAGCCTAAAACACTATGAGAAATTCAGAATTTTTTTTTTGTTTCTTTGCTAGACTTGTTGTCAACCTGGCAAAATTCCTGGCCAAATCACAGATTTGGATACTGTGGAGGCACCTGTGGATATCTTGTACCTCCACGAAGCACTGCCTGTATTTCCTGCTTGGATAAATTGGTGATGTTTTAACAACTCTGTGTCAAACCAGGAAGGTGTGTGACAGTCAGGAGGGGACTTTTCCATCTCCAGAGTACAGTGACAGGAAGATTAATTCAAGAGACTTGGTGTGTATAGTCTTGGAGGTATTTGCAAAAGGGAAAAGTACTTCTAAGAGACATCACACAGAAGGAGCAAACGCTGCTTCTCATGGAATCACAGAATGGTTTGGGTTGGAAGGGACCTTAAAAATCATCCAATTCCACCCTCTGCCATGGCAGGGACACCTTCCACTGCCCCAGGCTGCTCCAAGCCCCAATGGCCAACCTGGCCTTGGGCACTGCCAGGGATCCAGGGGCAGCCACAGCTGCTCTGGGCACCCTGTGCCAGGGCCTGCCCACCCTGCCAGGGAACAATTCTTTCCTAATATCCAAACTAACCCTGCTCTCTGTCAGCTTAAACCATTAATATCATCTCACACTAAAGTAACACAGAGGCTAGGCCAGGAATTCACTTGAGATCCAGCTTTACTGATCCATCAACCTTGGAATCATAGGATAATTGATGTGGAGTAAGACCTCCAAGACCAAGTCCAGCTGCTGACCCAGCACCAAGTGCCACATCCACTACCTTGCTGAACACTTCCAGGGATGGTTGTTCCACCATCCTGTTCCCGTGCCTGACCACCTTTTCAGTGAGGAATGTTATTTCCTAACATCCAATCTAAACCTTTGCTGGTGCAACTTGAGGCCTTTTCCTCTTGTCCTGCTTAAGTCCTTGCCTTGCCCAGGTAAACTTCAGCTGAACCTGCTGGTGACAGCCCCACCACCCCCGGTGGTGCTCAGAGGGTGGCAGACACTTGTCACTTAGGAAGTGTCTGCCCTTGCTGATGGGCAGGACTGTGGGCACAGAAAGGGTTTTGTTCAGATGGGCAAATCCAGTTTTTTTAGTGATCCCAACCCATAGTTTGTGAGCTGCAAAAGGAATCAGCCCCTTTCAGCAGCGCTGTCCTGTGTGGATTCTCTGACGTGCTGCTTTTTAGCTTTCCCCTCAGTAGGGCACCAAATCTGTTTCCTTGCTCCCCTCAATCTTGCTGGAACATAATATTTTCAAGTCTATTAAACCCTGTTAAATTTGGGCAAAACCAGGCAATGATTCCTAAGCTGATGGAAGAAGAGGTCAAGGAACACTCCTTTGTGCACACAGCGTGGTATCTCAAGTCTCATTCCTTGAAGAATGAGGCTGAAAATGGAACCCTTGTGGTCTCCTTGCTAAAGGGATCTTCTCCACCTCGCTTTGTTTACTGTACTGTGTCTCAGAGTGGGGAGATTATCATGTCTTGAGTGGTGCCTGAAGCACTGTATAAAAAATAAAACGTACACAAAGCTAACAGAGAATAGAAGAAAGGAATTTAGGCCTCCCAGTCACAGCACTTTAAAGGTCCCAATGCCTTTAATGGTTGATGAAATATTAGATGTGTGTTTTCAGTTGTATTATTTGTCTAGGAAGCTGGATATATGAGGAATGATCATCAGTGCTCAGGATGGAGAACAGGCACAAAGTAGGAAATAATCTGTGTTTTCTGTACAAGTTAAGTACAAGAGTGACAGGCAGGGCCCTTTGGGGTACAGAGCTCTGGGAAATGCTGCTGAGTTACTTGGATGTAGTTGACTTCAGGAATCAGCAGAATTGTGCTGAATAACCAAAATTTCAGATCCCCAAAGACAATGCCTATTAAAGAAGCCTTGAAATGTAATCCCAGTGACTTTAATGCGTGTTTGTTGTACACTAAATTTCTAATTTAAACACAGCAAGAACTGTAGGATCATAGAATGGTTTGGGTTGGAAAGAACCTTACAGGCCATCTCATACCACCCCCCTGCCATGGCAGGGACACCTCCCACTGCTCCAAGCCCCAGTGGCCAACCTGGCCTTGGGCACTGCCAGGGATCCAGGGGCAGCCACAGCTGCTCTGGGCACCCTGTGCCAGGGCCTGCCCGCCCTGCCAGGGAACAATTCCTGTCACATATCTAACCTAAATTTCCCCTCTATCAGTTGGAACCCATTCCCCCTTGTCCTGTCACTCCAGTTCCTGATGAATTGTCCCTCTCCAGCTTCCCTGTAGCCCCTTCAGATTCTGGAACTTGCTCTGAGGTCTCCACACAACCTTCTTTTCTCCAGGTTGAACAGCTCCAACTCTCCCCTCCTGTCTCCAGAGAGAAGGTGCTCCTTATCAACCCCTTATCAACCTCATGGTCCTTCTTGGGACCTGCTCCAACAGTTCCATGTCCTTATGAAGGACATAAGAATGACCCTTCTTACGAAAGACGTGGAAAAAATGCAATATTTGATACCCGTCCCAGTGAGGCTGGGAGTTCTACACTGATTGATTGCGCTGGGCACTTTCCTACTTATCTCATGCAAAAATATTTGCTTTTTACACCGAGCTGAGAATTTTGCTGAATATCCAATATCTTGCACGGGAACGCTCTTAATTCCAGGTATCCGGCTTCAGAATTTGAACAAGGCATGTGTCAAGCCTGTGCTGTCTTGAATATGCTACTGTTACCAGAAAAAAAAAGTCTTTCTGGTATGCTAAGAACAGGGGACATGCTGGGGTTTGCAATTTTAGCATCAGAGATTCTTTATTATTAATAGATTAGCGGGGATTTTTCCAAAGACTCCTATGAGTCAGAAGAGTTCCTGTTACTAAATTTCATATATTCATTTATTTATACAACTATACATGAGATCTTATGGTCTTTTCAGCCCCGAAAGAGCCAATGTACTGCAAGTGTAAATGCAGTCTATTGAGTCCTGGCAATCATAAATATCTCCTTTAACATCTGATTTCTCTTGAACTATGTGCATTGAAAGAAGTGTCTCAGCATTAGGAAAGAAGGGGCATTTGCTGCTCCTTTGGACAACCTGTGTATTCATACCCGGAGCAAAACTTTGGCAGAGAGTGGTTAGAATTAAACTGTCACCACCAGGCCAGTTTTACTTTATATTCTGCGAGGTTATATGAGTTTTATAGGTTCATTTATTTTCCTGATTAACAGTCCAGTCCTGCTCCTGACAACGTCTCCCATTTTTTTTTTTCATTCCTGTGGCTTCCCCAAGACGAGCAGAAGAGATAAAGTCTTGGGCAGAGCGAAATGTGAGGAGAGGAATTTCAAGGGAGGAAATTCACTCTCCCAACATAAATTTGTCTGGACTCAGTGACAACATTCTGGGTTTGTACCGTGGAGATATTGTCCAGACAGGTCCCAGCAGTGCAAGACCTTGGGGTACAAGGGAGCCAGCTCTAGACAGTGCCTCGTGGAGCCTCTGCCATGCTGGTAAATCATGGAATTGTGGAATGGTTTGGGTTGGAAGGACCTTAAAGATGATCCATCCCTGTGCCAAGGCCAGGGAAACCTTCACTAGACCAGGTTGCTCAGAGCCTCATGCAACCTGACCTTGAAAAATCAGTATAATACTGATATTATCTTTGTCTTTCCTTGCTATCTCCCCCCTACTGAAGTGGAATAACTGGTAGATATTGTTTTCTTGGAAACTAAAGCTTATAAGAGAATGCCTATTTATTTCCTTCAACAATAATAAAAAATAGAATTGAGAACATTCTCAATAATTGAGTGACTGTAATAGAGTGTTCTCAACAAAACAATACGCTGTGGTTTCATTTTCATTTCCCAGAAATCAAAATGGTACATCAAAGCACGCAGGTGATGGTGATAAAGTTGAGGAGAATTGTACCATAAAAGTGCAAAATGCAATGACAATACAAAAAAAAAATCCGATGAAAAAATGTTTTGTGTAAAAATGATCAACTAACCTGGGCCTGCCACATACTATTCCAAAATAAGACAGGATTTAAAAAATCATATATATATAGTGGTCATAATAACCTTTGGGCAACCTGGGGATCCCAGACTGTGTGTGCTGCTGTTGCTTTATTCCCAAGGCTGCAGTAAAGTGAAGACTGGCACAAAGCAGGATATTAATTATCCTCCTGGATCTTCTGACATAACAGACACTGTTTTATTCTGCTTTTCCTTTGCCATTATCTCTTCTTCTTTCCTGTGGAAAGCAACATCTTCTTGGAAACAAACTGTGTCCTTGCTTGTACATTCTCTCATATATATTATGCTTTTTTCTTTTATTTGCCTTTTACCTGATGACTGTGTTAGAGGCAGCTTGTGTCCTGAGAGAACGTTAGATGAACAGGAAATCTGGCTATGAAATTACTCCCAGAGTCATTTTTTTCTCCCAGTGATTATGGATAATAACATCTTTGCATGGTGGGTGCACTATTTACCTGTTAATTTGTATGAGTGTGTGCAGGACGAGCATTTTGGCTGGTGGGGCATCATCTGTGCTGGCTTCCAACAAGCTTATGGTACCCCAGGTCTTGCTTTAAACCTGTAGTTCTGAATACTTTGACACTCAGTTACCACAAGTGTCCCATTTCTCCGTAGTTGAAATGAGAAGGGGGAGTATTTACAAGTGTAGGAAATGCTTTTAAGGAGTTCTTGCTCCTAAGGCCCAAATTATTATTTTTAAATCCCTTTCATTTGTTTCACAGACATTGCAGGTGTCCATGATTGTGCTTTAAAACACTTAGAGTAGTAGTTTGTTTTTTTTTTTAATAAAACCTTTAGTCATAAGGTGGAAAAGTCTGTAGCTCCATAGTGGAATATGTGGGAAGTAGTATGCATCCATGCTAGTCCCTGCTAGGATTTTAACACCATCTGCTTCCATCTTGCTCGCTTTTGATTTCGGAGGATGGGAGCGTGCCTGTATTTTTTAGGTAAATATCTTTGATTGGATTGTCCTGCCTCAAAGCCAAACTCCAGAAGGAATTCCTTGGACTCTACAGGAGTGATCCCACAGCTTGCAGTGGAAGATTTGCTGTTCATCCCCGTGGAAGGGGTTTTAGGCTAAGGCAAAGCAAACTAAGCTGCAGAACAATTGCAGCTCCCAAGGAACTTTTTTGTTGAGGCCAGCACCCATTTTCAGCCCTAGTGTGAGGAACAGAAGGCATCAATTAATTTTACTTATTTAGGGCTGAAAGTTCATGTGCAGACCCTTCCTCCAGTTAACAGAATGAATGGAGAGGAGAAAGTGTACTTTGTAGCTATACATTAAATATTTATCTCCTTAAATGCCACTTCATTTTTTCTTTATATGCCGTGGCAAGAATTCCACGGGGAGAGAGGTTTCTACTTTAGGGAGAGAAGCTGCCCAAATGCAGCTATGAAGATGCTTGATCCAAGCTGGAGATTTGGTTACTGCTTTAGAATTCTTTTCCCTCCCATTTAGTAGCTGTGATCCTGGCAGGGACGTGGGGTTTTGTGGCAGATGGTTGTTATACACACTGAAAGGACTGTATACTTCCAATGTGCTCCGTAAGCCATTAAATGCTGGAAAAGCCTGGCAGACTTTATAGTTTGCATCCTGCCATTAGAGTTCCCTCTGAAGTCTGTCAGAGGGATGTAATTCCACTCTAATTAAAGCTGTTCCCCTCTTCCAAATGTGAAGCCGGCCTAATTAATGACTAATTGTTTCACAAATACAAATGAGGCCTAATTGTTCCTTACCCCCTGACTACATGCCCTGCTTACTCCCAGAACTGCTGGGAGGGGTGTTTTGTCTCCATTAAACTCCCTCTGTAGCCAGTGGGAAAGGGAAGATATTTGGAGCGTGTTATTTTTCCGTGGATGGTGAGCATGGTGTCCCTGAGGGAGGATTTTTGTGGGTCCCCAGGTGCCCCCCAGGCCTCGGGAGTGGGATGAAGATTGTCAAATCGTTGTGCTTTGTGCAATTCTGGAAACACCAGCTCGTCTCCTCCTGCCTTTCTCTGAGGAGAGGGATGGAAAAGGATGTTGGGAGCAGCTACTTGAGGCAAGATGGAGTTTGTTATGGTTTTATCTTCTTTTCTGCCAGAGTTGGCATTAAATGCTCAAGACGATATTTCGTGTTCAGACTCAGATGTTTATTAATTCTTATCTATGTTACAGTCTCACAAGCTGTGAGTTCTGCTGCACTTCTAGTTAACAAGGTGAAAAATGGCTGTATGTCTATCTCTACCAGGTCTTTTCAAGGACAAACTGCCCAATTAAGAAACGACACCTAAATTATTTTTGCTTTTAACCCAATAACCAACCACCCATGGCCCGCAATGCAGACTTTTCTAACCAATTACAAAACACCACCCAAACCTGTGAAGAAGATGAAGAAGAAAGACTAACCTACACCCTAAAACCTTCATCTTGCTTTCTATATATTACAACATTCTAAAACCTTAAACTCTTAAGTTTTTCACCATGTGATATAACACACTTTTATTCAAACTACACACCCGTAATCCCAGTTCTATCATTCCATTTTGGAAGCCTTCTCCAAGGCCTCAGGTCAAATGCAGTGTTTCCCTGGTTACCAGTGCCTGTCAGCACAGAAAGCCTAAAATTCTCAGTGACCAGAGTTCCAACAGGAATTAGTGGAGGATCTGTAATATCTGAGGGTGGGTCAGGTACCTGCTCAAGGGGTTCTGTGAGGTGTGAGCTGCTTGAAGATGAAGCACATTATGAATTATGCACAACCCACTGTGGAAACACTCTAAAACTGAATTTTCAAGTTGCTCTGTTACAAAATTAATGCCACATTGCAACTGCAATCATCAGACAGTGAGTGGAAGTGACAATACTGATTTGTTCTTATCATCCCACCTCTGTTTCATTAGCACAAGGATAAGTCAAAGCGTGGAGTGGTGAGGACAGTCATTTACTCTTTTATTTCTACTGAAAAGGCAGAGTCACTGCTGTTAGAGATTGGGGATTGACATTTATACACACCTTGAACATAAAAAGCAGAAGAAACTGGATCTGCATTTAAAGGAAATATTTTGCATCAATGAGTTAAATTCTTTGAACTTGGAGCTTGCTTTATTCCTTCTTTCAGGGGTACATTTGTTAAAGGAGCAGCAAGAGTGATGTTACAGAAAACATAAATTTTGATCTAATACTGACTACCTGAGTTTTTCTAATAGTTAATAAAGAAGAAACTGCCAAAATGAACTATTAGAGCTGTACCAACTCTAAAAACCAGGGCTTTGAATCCTGCTAAAGCTGTGGTCATACATTAGTTCTGACATGCCAAGTCACTGGTTTTAAGAATTGATGAGGCCACCATGGACTCTAAAAAATTTGTTTTTAATTGTACCAATTTGTACTGATGGATGGCAAAAAAGATATTTTAACACGTAGTCAGTACAAGATACCTACAATGCCTGTTTGGCCCTCAGAAATGGAACATAACCAAAAATGGAACATAAGTATTTTAATGGTTCAGATGCTCTTGAAATAATGCTTTCACTTGTAACACCACACACATGTGCAGATGTACCCACAGAGAGGAACATTAGATCTCTTTTTTAGCTGTACCGAATTGCTACAACAGTCAGGTAGTAACCAGTGTAGCACTGAGGGAAAAGGTAAAAAGCATGAATGAAAAAAGTCCAAAGTTTGCAGAATAGACCAAAAAAATTTACTGTTATTACAATCATTGGCTATGTAATGAGAAGGCAGAGAAGACAGAGCTACACTTCTCTCAGAGGGATGCAGCAAAGTCCAAAGGGTTGCAGTTTAACTTGCAACAGTGGAAATTGTGACTAGGAATAAGCATAAAAACCAGATTGCTCCAAGGGTGGCTACAACTGGAACAGGTGGCCAGAGCAGTGGTGTAATTCATAGAATCATCAGAGAATCATGGAATGGGTTGGGTTGGAAGAGTCCTTAAAAACCATCCAGTGCCACCCCTGCCATGGCAGGGACACCGCCCACTGCCCCAGGCTGCTCCAAGCCCCAATGGCCAACCTGGCCTTGGGCACTGCCAGGGATCCAGAGGCAGCCCCAGCTGCTCTGGGCACCCAGTGCCAGGGCCTGCCCACCCTGCCAGGGAGCAATTCCTGCCCAAGATCCCACCTAACCCTCCTGCCTAGCAGCTTGAAGCCGTTTCCCCTTGTTCTGTCACTACCATTGTTGTTGGAACTGGTCAGAATGAGCACAGAAGGGTTTTGGAATAGAAAAGTGCAGAATCATTTTGGGGTGAAACATTTTTTCAGCTCTTGTGGTGTATAGGGATAGGAGTGAGACCTGGAAATTGGGAATGTTTTAGACATCAAAAGTGAAAAAAAGAAAAAAGTGAGCAGTTCCTAGGTAATAATGGGAACTGGGGAAATGTCCTTCCTAGTGGGAACTGGGGAAATATCCAAGTGAGGGCAACAGGATAAAAGAATGGGAATTATTGGTAATATTAAGACATACTGATTGATCTTGCTTGCAGTCGCATCTTTGGGGAAGAGGGGCTGAGACACAACAAAAACAATGCATGGAAGTACATAAAAATTTATTCTAAACTCAGACTCTTCAGTCAGGTTTAGAACCACCATAAAATCTCAACATTATTACGTGCCTATGTTTCATAATTTTTTAGCAGAAGAATCTGAGATGGAATCTGTTGCTTTGGAGGGAGAGAACCAAGGAAACACGTTGATTATGAAAGTATTGGAAGAATCTAAATTTCAGGTTGGGTCTATTGTGACAAGGAATCCAATATTTGGCTGGACCAAAAAGAAAGGGTGGATGGCCAGCTTGGGGTACAGTGTCTTACATTTCTGTGACAAAATTCCCATGCAGTGTCACAGCCCTCAAATACCATCCCAAATACACCAGTTTCATGGGGCAAGGCATTATTTGGGTTTCCCCTGCTGAAGGAACAATGTGAATTATTCCTGCCTCTAAAACGTCCCTCTATTTCTGCCGGTCCTGGGAATTAGCAATTTTCTGCAGCAGAACTCCTGGCTGGAAGAATTGCTGCTTCCTTCCAGGCATGAACCCCTTCAGAAGTGGGTGAAACATGTGTGTGTACCCATGCAGTGGTTGGGGTTTGATCCTTAGTGGCTGAAATCTGTGCGAGTTTTGCTCTTTGACAGCAATGGGATGGAGCCCTGTGCTTGTTGGGTGTTTTTGTGAGCCCTCGTGGAAGGCAGGACAATAAATGGAGCAAGATCATAAACTGTGGCCCTGTTTCTGCAGCAGTGGATCAGCCCATCTGTAGGCCGTATGTCAATAAAAACAACTAATTACAGAATAACTAAATACAAAAGGCCCCACTGCTTAAGAAAACCCTCCTGTATCCCATTCCTGAGCTTCCTATTACATCTATGGAAAGTCTGGATAGTATTTGTTCCATGAAACCCTGATTTTGAATTCAGGCTAAGCAAGAAGGAAACTGCAGCCTTTTCCCTGCGAGGTTTTGTTCATTCTTGCACAGAGAAGTTGCAGAAGCTGTGGATATTCCATTCCTGGAAGTGTCCAAGGCCAGGTTGGACAGGGCTTGGAGCACCCTGGGAGAGTGGAAGGTGTCCCTGCCCATGGCAGGGGATGGAATTGGATGAACTTTAAGGTCCCTGCCAACCCAAACCATTCTGGGATTCTGTGATGATTCCATGTCTTCAGGCATTACAACTATTCCCATTTGTTTGGGTGGAACTGATTCCAAAGGGGTTGCATCTGTATCTCTTCTCCATGTTGGGGCTTTCCCAGGTTCTGCTGGAAAAGGGGGCCTGAAACCTGCCTTAACCCTGGAATCACTTTTCTCCTCCAACTGGAAAGAAAACACATAGTAATTATAGCTAATAAAATAGTTAATACTTCTTTTTCACTTATCCACATGCAAAACCTGTGCTGTTTTTGCTGCAGGTTTTTTTTTTGCCTGCTGTGATTTCAGGTTTAGTGAGCTAAATACATTCCTCTTCCTTCTGTTTTCAGTGTGTGAGGAGGAGCACAGGCATTTCCCTTGCCATATATATAGAAATAATGAGGGTTTTATTTCCATGTGAAATTTGTTTCTTTGAATTTCTAAGTCAAATTTGCATTTTTGCTTAAAAACTTGCTCTGCAGGTTTAGTAATGTATTTTAAATTTAATACTACTGCTTTACACTCACTATTAGCAAATACATTTAGATCCTTAAAATATTATTTTTCTAAACACTGGACTTTACAGTTTCATGCATGACAGGTCCATGTTTCATCTAGCAAAGTACTTCAATGTACTTCAGCCAGATGCTGAAAAAATGAGCCTAAAATTATGCATTCAGTCAGTATAAGCTATTTATAGACATTCTTCAAATGCATTTGAAATAAAAAAAATGAAAACAAATCTGCGAAGGTCACAAATCAAAGCATTATTGGAGATGACTTATATCCTTCCAAGGTCCTTTCTTGCTAAAGATGTGGCACATTTCTATTTTTGAAATGCATTGACATTTTTATTGATAAAGTGAGATTTAAGCTGCAATGGAGGTGTCAGTCTTTCTGATCTGTGTATTTGAACAGTTTTTGCAGTGGAGGTCAGCACTTAATGGCAGTCACTTATTTCTTAAATACCTTGTGTTTATACAGCTGTTCCGTTTTGTTTTGTTTTGTTTTTTTTATTATTTCTTCTGCTTTCCAACATCAGAACTGAAAGTGCCACAGTAAAAAGAGAAATTTAAAAAAAAAAGTATTTTGCGCCAAAGACGTACAAAAGGAGTAAAAAAGCCTTTAGTAACAGAAAGGAGGATTAGTCTAAAGAACTTCAGAGGGTGTTTAGTTTTGTTCTGTGGTCAGATGATCATTTCCACTGGAAGCTGGCTGTATTTACTAATACTCTGAAGAAGGATCACCACAAGTATTTACACTTTGCCTTAAGAATAGTTGAAGGAAAAAGATGGTGCTGCCAGTCACGTTGTTTGTGTTAATGTCCCCTGTGAAGGGCGGAGCTTTGAAACAACAGAAAAACCCTGCAGAGGGATTGTGGAGGACCTTCCACGCTTCTGTCTTGTTTATCCTTTCACAGAGGACTTCTCATCCCCCCTGGTACCCCACAAACCATCCCCATCCTTCTGCCAGTGCAGGGGACACCCAGGCCTGCCTGGAGAAGGGAAGCTCAAATGCCTTTGGAGACAAAGCTGTGCTGGAGGACACCTCAGCCGAGCCTTGTTCCACGTTCACTGAGTGTCCTCAGCTGTGCCAGGCTCCTTTTTGGGAAAGGTTCCTCGTATGGGATGACTTTTCACACTCCCTGGAGCACCTTAGGTCAAGCTTAATTTCTTTTCTTGTAGGTCATGACTGGGGTGTGCAGGCTGAGGCTGGGAAACCACACCAGTTTATCATGGAATCTTGGAAAGGTGTGGGTTGGAAGGGACCTTAAAGATCCCCCTGTTCCAGCCCCCTGCCACGGGCAGGGACACTTTGTATAGACCAGATTTCTCCAAGCCCCTGGCCTTGAACACTTCCAGAAATGGACTTTTCTTGGGATAGGTTCCAAGGTGTTCACTGAAGCTGCCTCATGGGTGACTCCCCTAGGACAGGCTCTGCTCTTTGCAGCCCCTGGACCAAGAAAAGCAACTCCATAAGCACAGAAAAAAAAAATAAATATATATTTCATTAAAAGAGTGATTTTCCTCATTAGAATGAGAAGCATCCCCCGAAACCAGGGAGGAGAAAAAGGAGGACAACTTTCCAGGGCAGATTACAGAAACATTTGTTGCATCCCCAAAAGTGAGTGCTTGCATGCAACAGATTCAGTGCCAGTACATTCTGTTCCTGAACAACATATACATTTCTTGAATATGACAAGTGAAGAAATTTATTGAAAGCAGAGAAAATGTTAACTACTTCTTTTTTCTTTCTCATTTTTTCTTGCTCATTTCTAAACTGTCATTATACTTTACATCTCCTTAAAATGAAGATTCTTCTGTTTTTAGATATTGTTTTTCATTGTAACAATTCGGGACTCTTCTGTGTTTGACAGAACAATTGGATAATCTGCAGTAAATGATATACAGGTCTAATGTACTCAGTAATTACTGAAAGTGCACGTTGTATGTAATTTCTGATTATGCAGATTTAATCAAGTAGTTATCCTTGAAAAGCTATGAGATGTTCATACAGTTATTCACGACCTTTTATAATTACTACTGTTTGCTTATTAAGTCTGTGCCACCAGTTTGTACTCCATACTTAAATGTGGTTGAAAATATGAATTACTGTGTGTGCTGCAAAAGTTGTCCTGATTCTCTACGCCCATCTTCCATGGGATTATTAGAAACAGATCTTCTGTGAACAAAATTAAAACTAGAAGCAGAGGTATCTGACAGCTAGAGAGCCCCTAGAGGATCTAGTCCAATCTTCTGTACATCAGCTGTGTTTCAGGCTCACAGAGGAACCTTCCTGGTCTCGAAAACTCAGGAACTAGAAGTGAGTGCAGAATCCCTGCATTGGCCAATCCAGCAATCTTTCTTAAAAAAATGGCCCTAAAGTCCAAGAAGCACAAGCCAAGGAAGGTTGAAGGAGCTGATAAAGCCCACGATGGGATGGTGATGAGAGAGCCCACCTGCAGAGCTGCCCCAGCCCTGGGCCCAGCACAGGGAGCACCTGGAGCTGCTGCAGAGAGCCCAGAGGAGGCAGCAGGATGAGCAGAGGGCTGGAGCAGCTCTGCTGGCAGGAAAGGCTGCCACAGCTGGCATTGTTCAGCCTGCACAGGAGAAGCTTTGGGCTGAGCTCAGGGTGGCCTTGCAGGGCCTGAAGGAGCCCCAGGAGAGATGGAGAGAGACAATTGCCAAGGGCTGCAGGGCCAGGACACAGGGAATGGCTTCCCAGTGCCAGAGGGCAGAGCTGGATGGGATCTTGGGCAGGAATTGTTCCCTGTGAGGGTGGGCAGGCCCTGGCACAGGGTGCCCAGAGCAGCTGTGGCTGCCCCTGGATCCCTGGCAGTGCCCAAGGCCAGGTTGGCCATTGGGGCTTGGAGCAGCCCGGGATTAATGGAAGGTGTCCCTGCCCATGGCAGGGGTGGAGCTGGATGATTTTTCAGATCCCTTCTAACCCCAACCATTCTGTGACTCCATGAGTCTATATATAATCCGTTATTATTGAATTGGATCTTGTTGTTTCACTTTCTAAAACATTTTTGTTTGCTTTTATCTTTCAAAAGGAGGTGTAAATTTTCCTTACCTCGAGGTAATTAGTCATTCATTATTTTGCAAACAGTTTGTGTATCTTTCCTCAGATGTAATTTTAAATGCAGCACCGGTTAAAATGTTTGAAATAGGCTTGGGCTTTAACCAGTGGAATGAATGTAAATTAGAAACTACTCTTTGTCACAAAATATCTCTCCTGATGTCATCCTGCTTTTCCACAATGAGATATTTTTCTTTGGAAAGTTGTGTTTCTGTAGAGAACTAAGGTCCACAATTACAACCTGCAGTCAGGAATAACGTGGTGGTTACTCCGTGGTCTTCAGGGCTGACCAGTGCACACCTTCAGCTAAGCTGGGACTTGAGCTGATTTTGAATAATTAAACACAGAAATCTGCCAGGGCAGCTCTAGCATGGGCCAGAAAGGCGGGGAATTCAACTGGATCTCAGAACTTTGCTGGTGACCTCTGTGGTTTTGCACTTGGAAAGGCACAAAGCCTTGAATTCCTGCCTTATCTCTCCCCTTGGCATCCCATGTGCGTCTCCAAGTATCCTGCAACAGGATAAGCATCAGGGAGTAATCATTATCAAGCACCCCTGCCTGGTATTAAGACACAAAGTCAAAATCTTGATCTGTGGAAAGTGGTTGGTGCAATTAAATGTGTCAGACGTGACTCAAAAGTCTCCTTCCTTTCCGAAGATATTACTTCATTCATGTTAAACCACATTTGTAAGTGGCCTGGGCTGAAGAGATAGTGTTTGGGGAATTCCAAACTCTTTTATATGCAGTTGGGAGTTTCAGGAATGGCTGCTCTGCATTCCACATTGATACATAATCCTCATTATAGCTTTGAATAAGAACATGGTAATTCGCCAGAAAAATAAATAAAACAAGTTATTGGTCAGAGGCGTACTATATAGGGAGTACTAATAAAACCAAATATTTTTGGCTGTAGTTTAAAGTTCCTACTGTAAATGAGCTAATTTAGGGCCGTGTCCTCCCCTGAGATCATGGGCTGGAACGTGAGATAAGCAGTAGCTGCACAGACACTTTTGGGTGGTAGCACAGAAATGTGCCTCCTCCATCCTTCAAACTGGAGGAGAGGGAATTTCTGTAGGAGAAGTGACCCTTCCAAGAGGAACGTACTCAGAAGAAAATCCATGTTCAGTGTCGATGAACTCCAGGGGGGCCATACACAGACACAGAGACATTCTCAGATTGCTGCCTCCTTTTGTCCCTGCAGACTTTAGGGCCATGGAGTAGTGCTGTTACTCCAGAGCCAGCTAAACCCTGGCCATCTGTCCTTTTCAAACAGGTGGTGACAGTCCCTCGGTCACTGACTTGCTTAGGGTGAGATCCCAGTTGTGGTGTCATGGTCAGCTTGAACCCCCGGCTGCTTCCACATGGGCAGGGCTCACCTGCAGCCCTGAGCTGGGACTGCTCCCTCCTGCCTTGTGCTGAGGTCTCCAGGGCCACCAGGACTCGCTGCAGTCCAGCTGGAAGGGAATCCCATCAGAAAGGGGATTTGCTGACACTTGGACCAATATTCTTGACCAGAGTGACAGAAAGAGGGTTAATCTTCTGTGAGGGAGAGAGCTTGTCAGCATGGCCATGAAACCAAATCCTCGGGAGGCTTTTCAGGAGGAGGGCTGNCATTGGGGCTTGGAGCAGCCTGGGACAGTGGAAGGTGTCCCTGCCCATGGCAGGGGTTGACACTGGATGAGCTTTAAGGTTCTTTCCAACCCAAACCATTCTATGAGTCCATGATTAACTTCTGGGGGTGTTTCTTGAAAGTCTGGCAAATTTTTTTGCTGCCAGAATTGAGACCAGCCCCATCAATCCCCACTCAGCTTTCATTTCTCCCGCTGATTTTTTTAAACAAATAATACCATATAATAAAAAAAAAATCCCTCATCCAAACGATCAAGAGTTGTCACTTGAAAATTGTCAATGAGTTATACTTTTATTTAAATGGTTCTTAAAGAACTAAGCACATCAGACAGTGCACAACACAGCCAGTGGGTTCTGTCCTGCAAGGTCATGGTGAATACAAAAAGTTATCACTGAGAATGGAAAGTTGAAGAAACCTCCTGGCTTGGCAAATCTTTTTGTATTTTGGTTTTCTTGTCCTTTACTGTTTTATTTCTGGTATTCACCTGCAATCAAATCATACCCTAACAGCAAATACTGACTGCACGTGAACAGCCTTGGCAGTAGCATTTCTTGAGGCTGCAGATCTTTCCTCAAGGTTTTATTGTTGAGGCTGTTAAAACACTGAGAGGTTAGAGTGAAAGAAGAAATTTAAAAAAAACCCAAAACCCCAAATATTGAAGTGGTTATACCCAACCACAAGTTAAACATAAAAGCTTTGAGCTCATGTCATGCAGCTCTGCTGTATCCTAGCTCCCTGCCAGAGGAGGAGTTGTGGTGTTTCACACTTACCTGCTTTACAAATGTGAATTATTTCTGTGGCCTTTCTTCACTGGACACTGCTGGAGTTTGCACTTTGAGCCATTTTCCCCAGAAATCCATGCCTGCAGGCACAGAGGGGCTGGGGCTGCCTCACCCCCTCCTGGGGCACTCCTTTGGCTTCTTGGCAAAGCCCAGGTGCCAGCAGGAGCTGCAGCACCTTCTTCTAAACCTGGAAATATTAGAGAAGGGAAGGCATAAACTTACGGTACCATGCTGGGCAGGAAAGTTACTTTGTTTGCTTAGCAGCTCCCAAATTGCAGGCTTGTAAGGATGATCTGCTCCTGGGTTTTGCCCACATCAACGAAGGCAGGGTGGGTGACTTTCTGGGCTGGTTCAAACAGTTTATTTCCGTGGATGAAGATTTCACCTCTTACTTCCTACTCCTGTGGAAGGACTTAATTAAAAAAAATCAGTAACAATGCAATAATTTCAGTAAAGCCCTGTGGTACGAATAAAGCAGCAGCACAGGGGAATAACTGCACTCTGATTTTCTCTTAGTGCATCCTTGGATGTGTAGGCTGCTTGTTAAGGGCAACAAGCCTAAACTTGGCTTAAAGTCACTACATGAGGGCTCCCATCATAACTGGAATTATTTTAGGTGCCCAGAAAAGCTGAAAATCACATGCAGCATATTTATCTACCTAAGAAGTGCAGCTCTGACCTGCAGCAAGAGGAGTGTATGCTGTTTCTGCTCATCACTGAGAGCAGGTTTATAGTGCTCTGCCTTTCAAATATCCCAGCCTTTCTCTCTGTTTGACCAGTGCTGGTGGGACCCAGGCACGCAAAAAGAGATTTCTTGGCAAAACAATCCAGCAAGGGATGTCTCAAAAGTTTTCCAACAGCTGAAAAACATCAGTTCTTTTAAAGTATGTGACCAGTCCAGTTGCATGACAGTGTGAGGGGGTCTGAAAGTCCTGCTGGCACTGACTGGGGATGTTCTGCATAGCTGCTCAGAGATTCACCTCCTGTGAGTAATGGTAAACATCCCGAGTCCTGCTGGTAGAAATTTGGTGTGATGCCAGTGTGGTTATTCATCACACCAGAGTTGTGTGTGTGTGCCAGGCCCAGTGCTGGGTGCCTGTCACAGGAAAGGGGGTTCTCCTCAAGCCCTTGGTGTTGATTATTCTGTCAGTGCCATTCAGAGCTGTTCTGTCTGATATTCACATCTCAGGCAGCAGGGACACAAGATTCCTTGGAGAGAGCCTGAAGGCAGAGCTGTGTCTCACAGGCAGCCTGTGCTTGGATCACCATTTAATGTTGTCCTTGTGATGCCCAGAGAGGCTGACCTAGAACAGAGTTCAGGAATAAAGTAGATTTTTATTAAAAAGCCTTTAAGGATACACCTTGGGCAGCACAAGAGCCTGGCCAGGGTTACACCCAAGATGGACCCAAAATGGTCACAGAATGGGTGAATGGTCATGAGTTTTCACACTTTTATAAGTTTTGGGCCATTTGCATATTGGGGTTAATTGTCCAATTACAGCTTCAGGTTATGAAGTCCCATCCTCCTGGTTTGCTCTCTTTAATTTGCTGTTGTTTATGCTTTTGGGCCTGAGGCTGTAAAGGGTTGTCCTTGGTTCTCAGGCTGGAAAAGGATTGTTTTGTCTAACTACCCTGTGAAGAGAGCTTACTAACACTTAATATGAAATTCAGAGTTACACACTAAGGCAGCACAGTATCTGAAAAATATGAAAGCTAAAACTTAAGGCATCATTTGCTGTCAGCGCACCAGGAATCAGGCCCAGCGGTCCTGGCACCTCGTTTGCTGTTGATTAAACAGCCCTTCATCAGCCAGAATTGGCTACAACTCTGGCTGTATGCTGGATATTATTCCCTGTGCAGATGAGTACTCTTAGTCTGGAAAAAAAAAAAAAAGGGGGAAAGAGGGTAAAAAGGGGCTCAGGGGAGCCTCTGCAACTCCCTGCCAGGAGGGGACAGCCGGGGGGGTCGGGCTCTGCTGCCAGGGAACAGGGACAGGAGGAGAGGGAACGGCCTCAGGCTGGGCCAGGGCAGGCTCAGCTGGGACAGCAGCAGGAATTTGCCCATGGAAAGGGTGCTCAGGCCTTGGCAGGGGCTGCCCAGGGAGGTTGGCAGTGCCCATCCCTGCAGGTGGCCAAGGAAGGGCTGGAGGTGGCACTGAGTGCTCTGGGCTGGGGACAAGGTGGGGACTGGGCACAGCTGGGGCTCGGTGACCTTGCAGGGCTTTCCCAGCCTCAGTGATGCTGTTATTTGTGATTTGGGCCACGTTCATTGCTGGCAAAGAGCAGCACAGGCCGTGTTTCTGTTTGCTGCACGCTCTGCTCCACGTGGGCGTCGCGTTGCCAGACTTTGGCCCGGAGCCCTTTTCTCTCAGCCTTGCTCACTGCCCGGTCATGCTTGATTGCAGCACTTGGGTGCAGGGTTTAGGACACATCAAGAGGAACCTGCTGGGGTTTTTAGGTGAGCACAGCATGCCAAGTTACAGAGAATGCACCTAAAGTCCTGTCTGCAAGGTGAGGAAATGCACGAGAGAGGTTTGTATTCAACCCCCGTATAAAGGGGACGTTCAGCCTCAGTAATTTGGCAATACACGTGTCCATTGAAAAGTTTGATCCTCTTGATACATCTGTGGAAAAGGAAGAGCAATGCAATCACATCTGGTGAGCTCTAGATCTGGGCATGATTCCCCAGCCCTTGGATGTATTTACATAACTCCCCAAATGCGTGCACAGAAGGACAACAGGTTCCAGAGGTTATCCATCTCCTCCTGCATGGGGTAGCACTGGCACACCCAGCTCTGGCTGCTTTTGTACAATAACTTGTTTCTGTCTTGATATTTTAATCTGTCCTGAGTGTCAGAGGGGAATTTCCATCTCCTGTCTCAAGCACTGTTACTTCTCACTCGTGCCATCCTTCTGTGTGACACTTGGGATGCGACAGAGGATGGAAACCAGTCCCAAAAACCTGTACTGCTAAAGCTGGGTTAGTAAATGCTAGTCTTGACTCAGGATGCCAGGAAGTGTAGGAAAACTTGCTCTGTGGCTACAAGTCTCTCCTTCTGTAGAATCACAGACTCTCAGAACTGTTTGGGTTGGAAGGTATCGGGATATTGAGAGAGAGGAGACCACGAGGAGACATCTTAAATATGATTTATTCCCTCAGTCCCAAGGAGTGAGAAGGTCTTCACCGCATACGCCAGGAGTTCGTGGTCACTGGTCACAAGACCACAGGTTACAAGGGGTTTTAAAGGTTTGTTAGCCAATAATCTACTGCCACACATATTATTTTTACTTTCACAACAGTAGCTAATTAAATTGTCTCACACATCTTGCCGCAATGCAGATAATTTCTTATCCAATCATAGTGACACTCAAACTACTTGCTACACCTTAAAACTTTTTACTATTTCTGTAACTACTTCTATATCCAAACTTTAAAACCTTAAAGCTTTCCACTACCTAGCTTAATATGTTTCTGCAAACCCACATTCTTGCTCATGGTCTCTACATTTGGAAGCCTTTTCCAAGGTCTCAGGTCGAACCCAGTATTCTTTTCTATGTTTGGGCCTGCATGCACGAGATTTTGAGAATTTTCTGTGCCTTGATTTCCCACAGGAAGGGGTCATCTCATTCCACCCCCTGCCATGTGCAGGGACACCTTCCACTATCCCAGGTTGCTCAGAGTCTTATCCAGGATACCCTCCATGGTAACCCTAAATCAGGAAGGCTGTTAAGGAAGTGTTTAACTTTTGGTTTGTGTTGTAATAGCCTTGTTTCAGTTTCCTGGAAAGAGACATCTTCCTAAATCAGGCTTTGGTGTCAGTTTTGGCTCTTGGCTGAGAGTCCTGCTCATTTAGGACATTCAGGGCAAACCCTGTAGCCACAAGCAGACCTTGTCACCGACCATCAAGCACAGACACGACCAGCATGACATTTGGGCAGGGGGTGGAGGAGGGTCTGGCTGTAGATACCATCTGCTTCAGCAAGGTAGTACCAAATGTCTGGAAGCTTCCAATTCCAGCCCGTAAAGGTGGAGCTGGAATAATGAAAATTGTGTTTCTGTTTGGAACGAGCAAGGAGAAATGTCACAACTTTTTTATTTTTAGCCATGATTTCCAGGGGTGAAAAGATAAAAATCGTGTATTTTGCAGACAAGGACTTGTCTCACTTTAGAACAGCAAGACTGGAATATCCAGGTGAGAAAGAAGAATACACTGCTAAAGGTTTAGTTTAAAGCAGAATTCCCCTTTTAGGTGCATAACAGTACAAGGGAAAAGTCAAATGTCCAGAACAGTTGCATACTCATTTTTCCAACTCATATTGGACAACATTTGCTTGTCTTTGATTCTCATCCCTCGTGGTGCAGAGTTGGCAACTGGTTTGCAAATGCTCTTCTCTTCCATAAAGGATCCATCTTTTTTGGGGAAAAGATGTGAAATGAGTGGCCTGGAATAGCTCAAACAACTTCTCTTTAACCGTGAGAGCTTCAAGACTGAGCTGTGAGAGAAAGATATGGTTTGAGTGACACAGGGCATTTTTGGGATGGAGTTCCCACCTCTGAGCTCAACACGTGTTTTCTAAACTTAGATGTTGTTGGAAGTTGAGCAAAAGCTTTAGAGAGACCAAAATAAATCTGGATGTGGCACAAATCCCCTTTCCTGGGTGGGCTTCTTTAACTGGGGGCGAGGTGCAGTTGTGGCAGCACAGTGCTGGGAGTGTGAAAACACTGAAAACATGATCTAACACTCGATGCAAAATACTTTTCTGTCCAGTTTATGTGAAAAAAAAAACTTAGCAGTTTCCAGATCCTGTGTGTGATGTTTCGAAAGCTTAAAATATGAATCCCATAAATCCAACGAGGATGTGGCAGGCATGGATTTACTGGGGAAGGGAGGGAGGGAACTAAAAGCACGTCAGTGCTGTTGGTGTTTCTGTCTGACTTCAGTCTGAATGATGTTGCTGGTGAAATTTTGCTTTTACTGAAAAAGCATCTCTTGCTTTTGAAGTTCTGTGGAAAGAAAAATCTTCGTTTCAAACCATGACGTCAGTATCCCATTTGATCACCCACAGCTAGCTGGGAAATGTGGGCAAAATGGGAATTTGGCTTGTTTAGGGATTTCTTTAATAGGCCTTCAAGTGAACAGCTTTATTTTCATGGATTTGAAGGGGGGAAAGTTGGCTGTTTTAAGTAGTAAGGGGGGAGTGTGCAAAGATCTAAATGGTGATACCTTTCATTGCAGTGTTTAGTGCAATTTATGCACATTAGACTTGAATAGTTCAGAGATGGTTCCCTCACATCACTGTCTCTGGGGCAAGCTGCAGCTCAGTGTTAGCCAGGCAATATTTCTCCTAAATCAACAGGCAAAAATGCAATTTGATTTTCAAGTTAGTGTAAATGAGAGAGCAGATAATGAAATTAAAAAAAAAAAAAAAGCTGATGCTGAGGAAAACTACTGCTTCCCTGATAGTGCCTTGCTGCTTTAAAAGTTGAGTTCAAGATCATGGGCAGAAGGAAACCTCTTGTGTGAAAAATGGGAATTTCCTGTCTTTAAGGGAGAAGGGAGAAAAAGATAAGATTACTTTAAATGGTGTTCGTGTTCCCACCTTTTTCCACATTTTCTCATTTTTTGATTTATTTATCCCTATTTATTAGCAGTTATTTGGTGTTCAAGTTAGTGAGTAGCACTCCACATTATTTACATTAAATACTGTTGTTATTTTAAAGAGCTTTAATGGTTTTCCACCCCCTACACGTGCAGAAATTAGCACCCCACCTGCCTCAGCCCCTCTGCACTCAATTACTGGACATGGACAAAGGATTCCAGAACATCCCTGCTCAGAAGTGCTATTAATTGAGGGTCTGGACCAGATTTGCAGCTCTTGTAAATGGACACAGCTTCAGTGAAATGGTCTTTTTTTTTTTATTTCAGCTGCAGATCTGTCCCAGTCCTGCTGTGTGTTTCTAAATTGGGAAGAGTGGCTTGTGGAAATCTCTGATATCACGGGTGAATAATGGGGCTGGGCAAGGCAGAGCAAGTCCCAAGTTCTTATTTTGGGAAAACTGTACGTTGCAAATAAAGACCATTTCTCCATGAAAATTTCAGGGCTGAGTGTTTTCTCCTGCATGGAATAAATCCCCAGCAGACCCTATGGAGACAGAAGTGCCTTAGAGCTTCAGCTGTGCTGAGTCTCAAGGAGGTCTGGGGAAGGAAAGATGCTTATCAGTCTGTAAAAAGAGATTTGTATTGAAAATAAACATTTAAAGTATAATGATACGACTTTTGCTTCTCTGGTTATGCAGCTGCCTTGGGATCTGAGCTCCTGGTAAACACGTTGGCCTGTTAAAGGACATGATTCAGACTGTCCCCGACCCAGCAGCTCACATCAAGGTTAGTTTCCTGTTTATTGTGAGTCCTCAGATGTTTGGGGAGCCATAAAATTAAAGAATATGTACACATACCACAGCTTTTCTTGCATGTTTATAAATTGTGCTACTGCCCAACGTGGGCTTTTTTATTCCTCAGTATTTACATGCTGTTGTCTGAGTCAGCCCTGTGGTCTTTGTTGCTGACACCTGTGTGATCTGCTCTGAAGCACGTGGATGTTTTAAAGATAACTTTTTCTAAAATTAACCCTCCTTGATCATCCTTTAACATTTGGTGTGTTTGATAAAATATACCTCCTTGAAAAATACTGGATTTCTATGTCCCTGATTCTCCTCCACGACATCCAGTGGCAAACACTAAATTCAGCTGCAGAAGGAAAACGAGCATAATGCAAAAATTCAGATCCAAACAAGCATCCCTTACATATGTTCAGTGCTATATTTAAAATGCTTTAAAACTCCCAGCGTTGGTTTGCTGCGCTTCAGAAGGGTTTGTTTTTACTGTATTATGAGTATTATTATTATTATTACTATTATTATTATTATTCCCATTACTATTATTGCTGTGGTTTTCTTATCCTTCTTTGTGGAAGACTTGGAAGCTGTGAGACCTGGCAGATGCAGCTGTTGCAGAGAACAAGTAATTTTGGGGCATTGCACACAAATTTCATCAGGAACTGGAGGGATAGGACAAATAGTAACGGGTTCAGAGTGAAAGAGGGGAAATTTAGGTTGGATATGGGGAAGAAATTCCTCCCTGGCAGGGTGGGCAGGCCCTGGCACAGGGTGCCCAGAGCAGCTGTGGCTGCCCCTGGATCCCTGGCAGTGCCCAAGGCCAGGTTGGCCATTGGGGCTTGGAGCAGCCTGGGACAGTGGGCGGTGTCCCTGCCCATGGCAGGGGTGGCCCTGGATGACTTTTAAGGACTCTTTCATTCTTTCTGACTGCCTTTCTGTCTGTTTTTCTTTGAAGTTACATGTTCTGCAGCTTCCTTCATGGAGTTTCTCCTCAGCTGGCTGCCGTCTACCGGTCAGCAGCTCTCTCAAGAAAAAGCTTCACTTTACAACTTATTTTTAACTGAAGCATAGAATAAAAATGAAATACTATTTTAAATAACTCCCTTTTCCTGTAAAACTCGGTGAATGAAAGAATCTCTCTCTCTCTATCCCTCTGTGTTGTTCTTGGGTCATGTTTAGTTACCGGGATGAATTGCAGTAGTGGGAGAACTCGTTCTTTCTCCCTCTCCAGGTTTTCCAAACCCAGCACTTCCAGAGCCTTCTGGTGCTCAGTTGTTTTTATGAAAAGAGCAGAAAAACAAATCCTCCTCCCCTGAAAAAATTGAGTTTTTGCCTCAACAGGGGTTACAACCAGTAAGACTTGAAAACACTGAGGAGGGTTTAGTACCTCTTCATGCTGTCTAAATGCCCACAAATAACATACAGAATAACTCAGTTTGATGCTTTCTGCCAAAACTGATGCCCAAAGAAGGTTTTTGTAACCACAGGAGTTAGTGGGAGAGGGCAAGGCTGGGTATGAAAGTATCTTATTACAGCCAGAGAGCTGCATAAAAATCTGTCTGATGGTGTGTTCAAGGGAATTGTAGGAGCCTGTTCTCAGCAGAGCATCAGCCCAGAGTTGCTGTTTTATTGAAGAAGGGTGTGAGGGAGGCAATTACTTTAATGCTGTGTTTGGGGTGGGAAAGCTGGCCAACTCCACTTCAAATCCTTCTGATTTCTGTTTATGCCATTAGGGCCTGCTGTGGTCTAAACACATTCTTTGGAAAGCGGCCAGGGATGCTCGGGTCATTTTGGCTTTAAAAGTGGACGTAGCTGCATTCTTAAAAATAAGCCAGGATAAAGTGCAGGGGGTGTGGGAAAGCCTCTTTGGTGTGGGGGGCTTTTCTGTCTGCACTGATCACAGCCCTGGTGCCCCCAGCACGAGGAGGACATGGAAACAAGTCCAGAGGAGGCCACAAAGTTGGTAAGAGAGACTGGAGCACCTCCCCTAAGGAGACAGGATGAGAAGGTTGGGATTTTTCAGCCTGGAGAAGGTTTTGTGGAGCCTTCACGGCACCTTCCAGTGTCTGAAGGGGCTACAGGGGGTGCAGAGAGGGACAATTCATCAGGAACTGGAGCGACAGGACAAGGGGAAAAACTTCAAACAAGACTAGAGGAAATTTAGATTAAGATATTAGGAAAAAATTCATTCCTGGGAGGGTGGGAAGGCCCTGGCACAGGGTGCCCAGAGCAGCTGTGGCTGCCCCTGGATCCCTGGCAGTGGCCAAGGCCAGGTTGGCCATTGGGGCTTGGAGCAGCCTGGGACAGTGGGAGGTGTCCCTGCCAGGGCAGAGGTGGGATGAGATGATCTTCAAGGCCTCTTTCTTTCAACCCAACTCATTCCATGATTTTAAGATTCTGTGATCTCTCATTGCTGTTAAGATGCAGAAGAGACAAACTGGGTTCATTACAATCATCCTTGATAAGGTTTTGTTTAATTAGCTGTATTCTGTCACGTGGTGGTGTTTCTTTATATCCTTCAACCAGCACACACAGCCCTGTCCATGCACATTTAGAGCTGGACAGGACTTTGAAAATTCACCTTCTGGGAAGTGTCTGGATTATTAAGATTTGGCAGATTTCAAGATCTAAGTTTTCTGCCTGAACATGTGCAGAAAAATAATGCAAAATATACAGGAATATGGCAAGATGAATACTCAGGGATGTCTTTTTTTTTCAGAAATGGGGATTTCAAGTGCATCGTGTGAGTTTTGTGTGCACTGTTTTGAAATCAGCCTTTTCTGGTACCAGAAGGAAAATGTAACAAATCTCAGTGTTCTTGTGCTCCCTCCCTGAATGGGATAAGATCTGGATTCTTACCCAGAATTATCCATTGTGCACCCAGGCAGATCCTGTCCAATTTTGGGAATGTTTGGAGAGCCTCAAAGTGTGTGTCCTCCTTCTGTTTGGGCAGCTTCATTCCAGAGATACTCAAGATTGAGCTTTACATTTTTCAGCTTGAATGAAGCATCTGACATTGATCTGGTGGCCCTGTGGCTCCCTGATGTGCAATTTCACCTGAGTCACGACCTTGTGTCTTGTCCAAGCACAAAGGAAAGAAACATTTGATGTGGACAAGAAAAAGGATGGATGTTTTTGGATTTTCATTTCCAGTTCAGCAAAATATGGGGAATTCTGACCCTGGTCTTTGAGCAGCTCCACACATTGAGTGCCTGTGAAAGAACTGAAATAAATAAGCCTCCTCACAACGATAAAATTGTGGCTTTGTATAGGCAAGACTGTCATTTACACACACTTTAATATGATATTTTTGTTGTTCTGTTATCACTAAACTCCAGTTCTTACAACCATAGTCACAAAAAACCTCCGAAAGCTGCCTGAGATTTGTGTATTTTGTTTTTAGGGATTTATGCTTTGTAAATACTGACCTTTAAATAAACCCTGCATTTTTTTAAGGGTTAAATTCTGGTTTCAAAAAAGGTCAGATGTTTGTTTGACTTTAGTTAGCTTGTGCCATCAGTGTGAGGGGATTTTGTGGAACCAATTCTCAAAAAAACCACATTACTGCTGTTCCTTTGGGCCTCACTGGGAGAGGAGAATCAAAGGCATGGTGTAGGTAAAAATAATTACTGTATTTATCAGTAATGGTGTCTGTCCTGGGATAATGGCTGTGATTTTCATTGAATCAAGGCTGGTGGAAGATTTGGTCTGTTCACATTTAGTTGGTCTGATTTTTCTGTTGGTTGGAGATGATTTTGAGATGTGGGGTGGCTGAGGGGGTGGGTGAATGGCAGCAGCTTGTGGGTGGCACACCCTGGTTTTTCATTGCAGAAGGTGAAGAATGGCAACAATTTACACCCCAGACAGCTTAATCAAAGAGGACATTCTTGAGAAAAAACTCTCCCAGGGCATCAAACATTTCAAGCCAAGCTGGGCTGGTCTGTGTCTGTAAAAGCCTCATTTGTTCTGTGGATGAAACTGAGGTTGTTGCCTCTGAATCTTTGTCAATTTTGGGTTATCAGATCTGGAAGGTGTTCCTGATACTACAATGAATAAAAACGTGGTTTCTTGGAAGAAATAGAAGAATTATTCCATGGCAGTTTCTGAAAACCACTCCTGAATTTAGCACATCTCTTCCTGGGTTGTGGTGGCAAATCCACATTTCCATGCACAGCATCCCATATTGTCCCTGGAAGTATCACAAAACCTGACCTCAGAACTCCTTTGCTGGGCAAAGAATATGTTGGATTTCAAATTGTGGCAGTGTAGAGATGCTGCTGGATGTACCTAAGCTGTTGTGTTATGGTTAAGTCTGATTTTTTTTTTTTTAAGTGGTATTATTTATTAAGGAGTGTATTCTGGGTCTGATATAATCTGTTATTTTTCCTGGAATTGCAAAGTCTCCAAATAGGATCCAAGACTTTGTTATGCTGGGAGTTTTGAATGCACAACACAGTCTCTGCCTGAACAGGCAAGGGGGACAAGAAGGGAAGGACCACAGAATTATTATTATTATTATTATTATTATTATTATTATTATTATTATTATTATCCTCCAGGATAAGGAGGATAAAGCCAGGCTTTTACCCCCACCTCTTTTTTGGGGTCTTGCCTGAGCCAAAGCCTGGTCCCTGTGGATTCCCTGCATGGCTAAAGCACTTCTTTCATTGCTTATGAAGTGATCTTTGGGCAGCTCAGCTGGGAGTGAGAGCATGGAAATCCGAGCCAAGGATGCAAAGAGCTCTGCCCAAAACCCCACGTGGAGTAAACTGAGACCCACTGCAGCCTGCGTGAGGAGGAGATCCCTGTGGAGCATGGAGTTCTGCTGCATCACAGCCTGCCACCAGATGATAACATTCTCTTATCCCTTCCAGAAAATAAGGAAGAAGTGCTCCTGAAAGCAGCTGACTGCTGAGCCAACCTTCCTCCAGGTGTGAGGCAGTGGTGACCCCATGGGCCAAAGCCCTGCAGGGGCCCCTCGCTGGGAGAAGGTGCCTTTAGCCCAGAACACAGAGGTGAACGAGCTCCTGGGTGTTTCCTGGGCTGCAAACTGGTGCCTGGCAGCTGCTCAGGGATACCTGCTGCCTGCTTCGTGATAGATCTGAAGAGGCTTTAGTGTCAGCAGCCCCCAAAGCTGAGCAGTTGTAGCTCCATCCCCTTTTCTTACCTCTCACTGTGGACTTCATTCATTACTCTGGTGAAACTTTCAAAGCTCGTCCCCTGTTTTAGTAGTGACAGGGTAAAACCACAGCTTGAGTTTCACTGTTCCTCTTACTAATTGTGCTGGGTTACAGCCCCTAAATCTTGTTTGAATGATCACCACAGCTTACTCTGTGTCCTCAGAGAATGAAGTTTACCATGGATGAGTTTGTAAACAGAGTTTGCCGTGGATGTGGGTGGCAGTCCTCCCCTCTCGTGCTCATTCAGAGCTCCCACACTGCCAGGGTTCAGATTTGCTCTTCCTTTTCCCTCCTGGGTCAGCACACATCAGTTACCTGTAACAATGCCAGAATCACTACTGGATTTGAACTCTAGAATCCCCTCCTAGGCAGAAATTGTGATTCACTTCTCAGCAGCCTAAAGTTCTGGATGGTAACCAAGTGATTGCCATAGAGTTCCAGTGAGTAAATTCTTCCTGCTTTTTACTTTTTTTCTTTGCTTTTGAACTCTACCTCTTCTGTCTGCCTGAGCAAATATCTCCTTGCTAAAGGAAAAGAGAGATAATGGCTTCTGTGTGCTGTAATTGATGAACTTTCAGCAATTCAGAGCAAATCCAAGATTGCTGCCAACAACCAGATGGAAAACAGTGTTAATGACATGTTCAAAGAAGAGTATGTTATTTTGATAGGGGATGGTCTAGAGACTTTAATCTCCATTGTTATAGGGACTAATGGCATGGATAATTCCTTAAGTGGGGCCATTTTTAAACAAAAATTATCTTCTTCATAAGCAGGAAAGAGCAAACTAAAGAGTACCAAATGCATTTTCAGAGCTCTGGCTGATAGATGTGCTTGACATGAACCCTTTGTTGCACGGAGTCAGATGCGTTTAAATCTCATTCCTGCAGTCTGCCAGACGGTTAAAAGTCTGGATATTTCCACTGGTGATGGGTAGAAATCATAAAATCCATGGTCTTGGGAACCAGAGCCAGGGTGGGAAGCTGAGGGTGGGGAGGAGCTACGAGAAGAAGTTGAGAAAGGCGGACGAGACAAACTGGAACAGGAGCAAACACGGTTATTCTTTGGGGATGCTGAGAAAGAAGATTCATCCTGTTCCTATTGCTCTGCTCTAGAGCCTGGGGTGGGGCTGAGGGTTCCCAAATCTCAGCCTGTAAAGGTCTCTCGAGCCCACTGCCAAAATATTTGTCCCCGCTTCCTTAGGTCCTGCCCACCCTGGTGTGTGGGGTCAGCAAATCCACGAGCCCAAGGGTCCAGTGCTGTTTGGTGCCTCCAGGGCTGTAATTTTTGTGTGTGGCTTCACTGAGATCTCTGAAGGGAAGGGGTGCAGGAAAGTCTGGCTCTGGAGCAGCCTTAGGACTCTCTAAAGGACTGTGTCCTTCTGCCTTGAAAACTGGTTACAGAAACCACCTGCACTGGACTATCCTCACACAGGTCTGCAGAGCAAATGCTAAAGATGTATGGAGATTATCTCCGAGCAAGTCAGAGATTTCTGTTTAATACACACTGGATTTTGTATTTTGCCTTCATCTGGCCACAAATATCCCAAGCAATGGGTCATTTTCCACTTTTCCTGAGGGATGATTCCCCATGACTCACTGTGAAGCATTTCCTCATATTCAGCTACTCTGTATGGATTCCAACTCCTTAATTTCATACTGATTTTGCTTCTCCTCACCTTCTTAAAGAGGAAAGTTTATAGGGAGAGCTGAGGGGAGGTTGCCAAGCGCCCACAGCATGTGCACATCGGTTCTGCTCTGGGTCCATTTTGGGTGGTGGGGATCAGGCAGCTTCGCCCCTCACCTCTGCATCCAGCCCTGCTTTCAGCTGTCCTGGTTGTTTGGGCACAAATGTGGTCAGAAATGACCACTTTGTTACACTTCTGGTCGTGCCTTGTAGGGCTGAAAGGCATTTTCCAGGAGCTGCTGCTCCAGCAGCCCAGACAGGGATAAATGATTCTCTTGGACTTGGTGATGTGCTTCATCTGTTCAAAACTGAATCTCTCCTCTCTCTTCCTCTCCCTGCTCCTCCTCCTCTCTCTCTTCCCTCCCTTTTAAGAAAATCTCACATTTCAACTTGTTCTAACCCCATCATCTTTGAATTTTTACTTCATTATTCGCACCCGTGTTCTTATCTCCTCAAGACCCTTTTGGATATTATTTCACCAGTCCTGTTGGTGTCCCAAAGTTGACTTTGGGGTGCAGTATCTTTGGCTGATGTGTTGTTTTATCCACTTCTTTAGATTGTTTATACAGACATTACCTCATAAACAGTTATGGGCATTTGATTAGATACCTTTCACCGACTTGCTCTTTTATCATTTGCCACAAGTCTTTGCCTTTTGTTCTGTAGGATATTTTCAGACTCCCAGTGTTCTTTCCCAAGACAATTCAAATTCTTGTTGTGGGAAATCTTCCTTGGCTTAAGTCAGTAGGGAATATTTGGGTATTTCCATACGTTTAATTAGAAACTGATTCTGTGCAATATGTGTTTTCCTGGTGCAATTTTGTTTATTCATCAGAAAAGTGTATCTTGTCCTCACCTAGAAGAGCAGAAAGGGCAACTGCTGTGCCCCTAAAATCCTGTGTCTGTGTGGCCACTGGGTTCTGTTCCCAAGAGGCTCTACAGTGCTTTCTTTACTACCACGTCCCGTTCAGAAATTCAGCTTTTTGCTGCCTAATAACCTGTAAACCCCAAATGCTGCCCTCCAGATTTACAGCATGTTTAAATTCAACTAATATGGATGACTTTTACGATAAGATATAAAATCCCAGAATGGTTTGTGTTGGAAAGGACTTTAAAGCCCATCCAGTGCCACCCCCTGCCAGACACCTCCCACTGCCCCAGGCTGCTCCCAGCCCCAATGGCCAACCTGGCCTTGGGCACTGCCAGGGATCCAGGGGCAGCCACAGCTGCTCTGGGCACCCTGTGCCAGGGCCTGCCCACCCTGCCAGGGAACAATTCCTGCCCAAGATCCCATCTAGCCCTACTCTCCTACATCTCTAGGCCCGTGCTTCTCTTGTTTCCAGTGTTTTGGGGGTTTTTTTGTGACATGGAAGGGATCAATTTCTTCTGCTGCTGAGGCTTAAAGGAGTGTTTGGCATGTGTGTTGTATAGTCCGTATCATCTGTGATTGCCTTGGATCAAAGAGATAAACTTGCTGGCAGTCATTATCACCTCCTTGAACAGCATTAAATCTTTGGTGGGACACTGCAACCTGCTATTGCAAATTCAAATTACACTGGGAAGGAGGGAGGTAAATCTGAGGTGTGCTGTGAGCCTTCCAGGGTGGGCTGACACAGGTTTCTATCCATACTCACTTGGTCACATGGAAAGATTTTCCAAGATCCCAGAATCTTGGCGTGTCCAGGTTGTGAATGACATGGGAGAACTCCTGGCATGGGTAGCCCAGAGAAGCTGTGGCTGCCCAGTTCTTGGAAATATTCCAGGCCAGGTTTGATGGGGCATGGAGCAACCTGGGATAGTGGAAGATGTCCCTGCCCTTGGCAGGGGTGGTTGGAACTGGATGGTCTTCAAGGCCCCTTCCTTCCCAAACCATTGAATTACCTTAAGCAGTATCTGAGTTCTCTTTTTAAAGAAAAGGGGAGACTTGTATTGGGAAGGGTTTCATTTTCCTTGGGAAGCACTTGTATCTTTCCACTCTTTCCATGGCGCCTTGGTGAAGTTACATTAAGCACAGAGGGACCTGTATTTAGCTTTTTGTTGGGTGGACTGCTCAGCCTGGAGAGGAGCCCCAGCTGAGAGGGGCCTCAGCCCTGGCTGTCCCTGTCTGTCCCTGGCTGTCCCTGGCTGTCCCTGTCTGTCCCTGTGTGTCCCTGTCTGTCCCTGGGTGTCCCTGTGTGTCCCTGTGTGTCCCTGTGTGTCTGTCCCTGTGTGCAGGGAGGGCAGAGCAGCCCCAGGCTCTGCTCCAGGCCCAGCAATGGCCCCAGAGCCACGGGCAGGGCCTGAGCCCAGCAATTCCCCTGCCCAGGAGGCACAACTTCTGCCCTGGGCAGTGCCCAGCCCTGAGCAGAGCCCAGAGAGGCTGGGCAGTCTCCTCCCTGGGATATTCCAGAGCCTTCTGGGCACAGCCCTGTGCCCTGTGCTCTGGGATGGCCCTGCTGGGGCAGGGAGGTGGCACCAGTGACACACTGTGGTCCCTCCCAGCCTGACCCATCCTGTGTGACACAGCTGGCACATCTGTCCAGATCTTGGACAACAGAGCTTCCCTGACCAACAATTGGACTAAAAGGCCCTGAAAATCAACTTGGAACGAACAAAAAAATTGTTTCAAACCTACGTGGAGGCCAACTGAGGATTCAGTTAAGGGAAGCCACTGACTCCTAAGTTCAGAAAAAGCTCCTAAAGGTTCAGAAAATGTCTCCAGTTCCCCCAGAGCTGTCCCAGAACCACAGCCAGCCAGCTCATCAGCCACGGCAGAGATGTTATTAACTGAGACAGAGGAAAATATACTTTCAGTTATTACATGCTAATAAAGCACAAACTAAACAAATTTCGGCAACAGGAGCAATTATGCCATTAAACATTTAACTGCAAGATTGATTTTTAAATTGTTAATAATGTAAACCAAAGTGTGCACACACACAAAGAGGAAGGGGGAGGAAGGGGTGGAAGGTAATTTTACCAATTGAATCTAATCAGGGTCTCGGTTCAAATGCATGCCTGTAAATGTCAAAATACGTAAGATCTGATGTAAGAGCAGAAGTGGAACCAGGATGGATGAGCTTTCCTCACTTGACCAGATTCTTCTGGCTGGGAGGAAGTTAAACACATGGGGTGGGGGAACCTGGGGAGCTGGGTTATCTCCAGAGCTCCCTCGGATACTGGTCTGTATTCCTGAGCTGCCTTTTGGAGTGAACTGAGGCACAAACTGTGGGCTCAGCCTCGTGTTTGCCTGAGCCCTTCCACATTTTGCTGCTGTCACCTGTGGAGGAGGATGAGCTGGATCACTCCTGAACTGGGAGGGATTGGAAAAATTCCCATCTTCACCTGAAAAAACCTGTTTTCACTTCCTGGGCTGCAGCAGAAAGTGGGTTTGAAGATCAGGGTGGGACACTGTCACTTGTTCCAGGGTCGTATTTGTTTTCAGAGTTTATGGCAGGGCTGCTCCCTTCGAAAAAGTATAAATCTTAATCAAATAAAACTGATGTGCTGCCATATTTACCCAGTCTCACTGGTTGTCCTACATCATGTTTTAGCATATAAGTTACATGACAGAGTTATCCAGGGGTTGCCAGCTGACACAGAAACAAACCCTCATGTTAAATTGCCTGCAGATGTCCTCTTCCAACTCCTGTAAGGAACTTCTACCAGTTCTCTCTCTCCCCCCCACCCCTTTTTTTTTTGTGTGTGTGTGTTAAATAAAAGCAGCAGAAGAGGGGGAAAACAATCTCAGTTGAATCTCTGTGCTGGTGCCTCTGTTTGCAGGACAGGAAGCCCTAAGAAGACAATGCAATTTGTAGGCAGGCGCAACAAAAAACCCTGTAAGGATTTCCATGAGCCTTAGTGGACCAAATGAGTCGTGGTTCTTTTGAAGGCTGGAGCTGACTGAATAATGCCAAGCCTAAGGCTGCCAAGGTGGGCTTTTCAGAAGATTCAGACCTGAGGAGGTGAGAAGATCTTTATGTTCTGTTGGCTGTAATTTATCTGACGATAGAATTTATGGCTAGAGTTTCAACCAGGCATGCCTTTTCTTTGGATATCAGGATTTTATCTGATGGATTTCAATTCTTGCTCTGTTTGGCAGAAACCCCCGCGTAAGGTTGTGACATTCTTGAAAACATTCACTGTTTTCGTTTGCATAATTAGGAATCTTTGTTTTGTTTTCATTGTATGAATTTGCTGGAGTTTGTGAACTTTTTGCCTGGCTGTCTCCCTTGGTTGGGGAAATCACAGAATGTTGTTTCTTTTCCCTGGCTGGAGGAGTATGGGCTATTTATGCTTAGTTTTAAAATAGACTTTTCTGTGAGTGCTTGCACTGCTCCTTGCAGTGGGATATTTCTGGAGGATCAGCCTGGCCAAAAGCAATTGCGAAAGGTTAGTGGAGAGCAAGAGCTCCCATTTAAACACCTACATGAAGGAGCAGCCCTTCAAAAGCTGGGAGTGCCAAACAACTCCCACTTGGAACAATGGGAGCTGCTGAGTGCCGACAGCTTCCGAAAATCTGGCCTCACGTGGCTCCAAAAGGAGATTAATTAGCAAGTCCAGCAAAATGGGATTTTTTTAGACTTGCTTAGTTCTTTCTCTGGACTTGCTTAGTTCTGCATGGAGAATATTGCACTTGAGCTGTGCTCAGCAGTGGCAGGTGGTGGAGGTTTCTCCTGGGAAGGTGGAGTTCCAGGTGGGTTGGGAGGCAGGCAGGGAGCTGGGCAGGTGTTTCCCGAGTTTTTTCTCAGGAGAACTTTGGCCAGGAATGTTGAACTTTGCTGGGCAGGTAGAAGGAAAGCCCTGGGGAGCTCCCTCTGTAACAACCCCACGTGGACTTCTTTTTTTTTTCTTTTTGGTAATTTTCCCATTTGTCTTAAACTGCTTCGGAAGTGACATAAATGAAACCAGAAAAGGCCTCTCTGGCATTACTGAAATAGGGATGTCCAGATGGGAAATTACAGTATCATCACTTGTGCATTCAAACTTCACGTCCTGTGCAACTTCCATGTGTGGGCAAAGGAGATAAATTTGCTCTCTGGAGCTACACGTGTGCTTCTCTCTTTTGATTAAGCCCAAAACACATTTCTCTTCCCTTTCTGTGATCATGGAGTGAGGTCTGCAGGAAAAATAGGATTAGAAATTAATGTTTTGGGGGGCTGTATTTCCAAACTGAGTTATCCTTGTGGCTTTCTGTAATGTCATTTTTTTTTTTAATTCTATTCATCACAAATCACCCGCCATTTTTTCATTAATGCAGACCAAGAGCAATAAGAGTGTGCTAAAACGAAGGCAGATTACTTCTGAAAATCAAACAACGAGTTTTGGTTATTGTTGCTTTTCAAACATGGCAAGCAGGTTGGCGACCAATATGTTTGCAAACGACCTAAGTCTTCCCTTCCAGTGGTAATCCGTATTCTTTTGAAAAGCTAATAAAAGTGGCGTATGAAAGAAATTCCTGGGGCACTGCAGAACTCACCCTCCTAGGGAGAGAGCCAGATGTGCTGGCTAATAACCTTGCAGGCATTCAAAGCCAGGGCAGTAACTTGGTATCACCTAAGCCAGACGTTGTGTGTTGGTGCAAGGCAATATCACATCCTGGTCACATTCACAGCAGAGAGCTGCAAGACATGTGGAGTCTTATTAAAGGAAGGGAGGGCAGGCGGGGGGAGAAGGAAAAAACAGAAGGAAAAGAAAAGGAGGGGACAGGCAGAAGGAGAGGGAGACAATGTGTCTGTCCTGAGATGCAGGAAAGGAGCAGACACACTGCTCCACATGTGCGTTAGTCTGTCAGCCTGGATTCTGCTCTCCAGATGTTGGGGTGGATCCTGTGGCAGGGACTACGGAGGAAAAAAGGATTTTAGAAGAAATCACATTTCAGGGGTGAAATTAACGTCTCCAGGTTTTTCAAAATGCAGTCGCTCGGTGTGATTTTTCAGGATGCTTTAGCAAAATAACAAATTCTAGGTTTAATGTTTTTTGCAGGCTTGCTTGGCAGCGCTTGCTCTGAACACAAATGTTTGTGTGCGAAACTTGTCAGTGGCTTTTTGGACCAACATGCCTCAGAGTAAAAAGGACGTTAAAGTTGTTCTCAGACCAATCCTCCTGAACTGAAAATTGTTTGTGGCGGGGGTCCCGAAACCTGATGGATCTTTCTCAAGGCTCCATCTCTCTGAATCAAACCCTCTGAGAGCTTTGGCCATCACATCAAAACGGTGCTCGTGCGTAACAAAAACATCTATATTTGCAGTGGCAATCAGAATACATCAGCATCAAGTCAAGACTTTTTTTTTTTAAAAAGCGCCAAATTCTCTTTCCCAGGCACGGCAGAAAAAATAAATCACTTATGGCATTTATGGTATATTTGTAATCTGAAACCGGTGGCTTCGTGTTACCGGGCGCGACGTGTGCGGCACATAAACAAACACTGTGGAAAAAAGGACAAGCCTCAGCTTTGTCTGCCTGACACTTCACCTCTGTGACCGGGATCCCACAACCAGGGCCACATGTGCTGAGCTCGTGTTCGGGTTGAGCCGGGCTCAGCCCTGGGCTGGTCCTGGTGGCAGGAGCGGGGTGTTCCGTGGGACACCGGGACGAGGTTGGTGCCTGGCCAGCCGTGGCCGTTGTGAAGGGAAAGGGAGAATGTCCCTGGATAAATATTGATGTGAATGCGTTAAACAACGCGGTTGTTCTTGCCTGGAGATCTTTTGTGAGGCCCAGGAGCGCAGCACTGGTGTGAAAAGATGGTGATAACGCAAATATGACCAAACTTGACATACAGAGTCACTGCTTTCAGCTGTTGCAGGTTGAAAACTCCAATCGTGGATTTGCAATCACGTTGCAAATAGAAATGAGGCAATTTTATGTCAATATTAGGACAGAGCACTCTGGAAGCAGTCTGGATGTTTTCATACATAATCATGGCTTCAGTAAAACTGTACATTTACAGAGACAGCTGGTGTGCCTTTTCCCGAGTTGGAATAGGATCAGCTGAGTAGGGCTTCAGTGAGAAAACCTCAGTTTGTAGTTTTGGTAAAAGCCAGAATCACAGACAGAGATTTCTTAGTGGTATTTTGCTGTTGGATACGATCTTGACTCTGCTGGGAATCCCAAAAATGAGCGGAACTCTGCAGTCCTTTCTTGCATCCACCACACAAAGTACATGGGGAGGTGCAGCACCATTTAACCGGGACGAAAATAATATTTTCCTTCCTGATGCAGCCAGGTGGCATCTCCAAGTGTGCCCCATACACCTCAGATGGGGTGAGGGCTGCTGGGGCTCCGTGGGTGAGAGCTTTCCAGGCTGAGCTTTCCGTCACCACACACTGGAGTTTGTCAGAGGGAGAGCCTTGGAGCCGGCCGGGTGTGATTCATCCCTCCCGGCAAGGCCTCTGAGGCAATCTGACATTATTCGGACTGATATCATTAATTAATGAGGGCTGGATGTTATTCTTAGACACTGGATTGAGTATTGGGTAGGGAAGCCTATGAAAGGGCTCTTTGATTTTGGAAAATTCCTACGGCACTGTCAAATTTGCTCGCAACATTAAATCAGCTGCCAACTTTCCAAGTTAGGGAGCACATCCCTTCTGAAATCTTGACTGAGTCTCCTCAGTGCCTTCTTGGGATCAAGGGGTTTTTGGGTTTATATTCATGCCAAATGAAAATGATAGATAGCCTCCAAAAACCAGTCGTATTAAGTCTACCAGGCAGGCTTTGGAGAAAACATTTCTGGTGGTTTGCTGTAGTACAGATTTGATCCTCCCCCACCTTTGTTTTTGGCTGTGCTTGTTTTAATGTGCTCAAGGTAGAAAGGAACCAAATCCCAGAGTTTTTGTGGAGCCTGGGAGTTGGTCACTGCATCACACCTGGGCACTGATCTACAGCTCCCTCACCGTGGGATGTGCTCATACAGCTCAAACAAACCCCAAGTTTGACGGGGTTTTTTGTCTGGTCTCAAAAAGCAAATATAGAGAGCAGCTCTCCTTGCTCCCAGCACTCCCATCTTCGGGGCTGATGCCGATCTTCTCTCTTTCTGGTGCTTTTCCTGCTGCTTTTCCTGACTGGCTGCTCCCTGAACAGACCTTGCAGGTGTCCAGAATTAGCCCAGCCTTTGCAGGCCTCTGGCAGCAGATTTGTAAATGAAATGCTGCCATTCCAACAGCAGGGCTGGGAGCGCAGGAAGCGCCGTGCACATGTGGGGCAGTCACACATGGATCCCATTGCAGCCCTGATCATGCTGGGATGGGGGGAGAGGGCTGAGGGGCTGCTGCCAGGTCAGCTCCCTCCCTGGTTCATCTGTCTCCAGGCTGCTTCGTGTAAACAGAGGTGTCCAGGCCTGGCCAGTTCCTCAGTTTGTTCTTATTGCCACAGTTTTGGGGCAAGGAAGTGGCAGACGTGGCCAGCAGCGCTGAGCCCACTTTTTGGGGTTGAATTAATGAGCGTAGGTGCTTTTGGGATGATGGTGATTGTGTCACCAAGAGTTCTTCTGGAACAGGGTTTGGACCTGGGGGTGCTGGTGACAGGGGCTGGACACGAGCCCAGGGGTGCCCAGGGGGGCAAGAGGCCACTGGCCCCTGGGCTGGATGAGGAATTGTGTGTCCAGCAGGAGCAGAGCAGGGATTGTCCCTCTGTGCTCCAGGGCTGTGTCCAGTTGTGGCTCCTGCAGGAGAGCCCTGGAGGGGCTGGAGCGTGTCCAGGGCAGGGAAGGGAGCTGGGCAAGGGGCTGGAGCCCCAGGAGGGGCTGAGGGAGCTGGGCAAGGGGCTGAGCCTGGAGAAAAGGAGGCTCAGGGGGGCCCTGGTGGCTCTGCACAAGTCCCTGCCAGGAGGGGACAGCCGGGGGGGTCGGGCTCTGCTGCCAGGGAACAGGGACAGGAGGAGAGGGAACGGCCTCAGGCTGGGCCAGGGCAGGCTCAGCTGGGCCAGCATCAGGAATTTGCCCATGGAAAGGGTGCTCAGGCCTTGGGATGAGCTGCCCAGGGAGGTTTGGAGACCCAAGGAACACCTGGACGTGGCACCCGGTGCTCTGTTTGCCAAGGTGGGGATCAGTCACAGGTTAGGCTTAATGATTTTGGAGGTCTTTCCCAACATGAATGATTCTGCAGTTCCACGATTCTGCAGTGTGGATCAGGTTTGTCTCTCAGCTGTAGCACTTTGTGCTCAGTCTCTGGGATACGTGTGCCTGCACACACACACACAGCTGGGAGCAGAGCAGCAGCCACCTCAGCTGAATAAAGCATGGGAATGTTTACTACTTAGGAGAAAAAACAAATCTGTTACGCGTTGTGCTAATTATAAAGAGCCTGGACGTGGTACCGTACATTCAGCAGCAGAAAGACCCGAGTTACTTGGATCCCCTCTTTGGTTTGGTGTGGCTCACATCCATGAACCAGGCTCTAATCTCCAATTCTGGCTGCTGGAGGGAGGATTTTTTGGGGGGAGATGTGTGTGTGACTTTCTTTAGGTATCTGCTCTAGAGGCGCCCTTAAAGCATTTTGCTTCTGTTGCCAGAATCAACAGAGGAGGTGCTGGAACAAACTGATAAATTAAATAGCAACAAGTTACCCAGACCTAATGGTATTAATCCAGGAGTTTTGAAAGGCCTGAAGAATGAAGTGCCTGAGCTGCTCACAACACAAATGTATGGACTCAGGGGAAGTGGAGAACTTAAGAGTGACAGTCTTTGTACTTACTTCTAAAAACAAACATGAGAGCAGAGCTGGGAAGCACCTCCAAGCCTTACTGCAGGGCAAAAATAACACCTAACCAGTCGCAATAATAAACAATGGCAAAGTTATAAATACACCTCCTCCATCAGCCATATGAAATGGTCATACAAATTTTTCCAAAGGAAAATTGGAAGTCTTTGTTGTAGCACATTTCTTAGGTCGCACAAAAAAAAAAAAAAAGCAGCAGATTTGAAAGAACGGGTTTATTTAAAAAAAAACCAAAACAAACAGCTTGAAAAGCTTTCTTGTCAAAGGAAAAAAGTGACATTTGGTCAGCCATTAAAATGGATAGGAAAGAAACAAGAAAAAGTGACAAGGAAAAACCATGATAAAAATAGTCAAAATTAGTTTTTCGGGCTGGCTCTCAAGATCAGTAGCAGGGTGTCTCAAATCACATCCTAAGTCTGACATTGTCTGATCCATTTGGTAATGAGTTGGAAAACAGGAAGCAAGACCCCAATTAGATTGGAGATTATATCCATGGTCATGTATTTTTTAGGATATTCAGGACAAACTGAAGGAAATACAGAATGTTTCACCAAGCCAAGCAGAAAGCGCTGCACTCTGACAAATCCATCTGAGAAAGTGATGTAAAAAAAAAATCTGTGCCATTGAATAACTATCACTGCAATTAAATACACTGAGAAGCACTCTTAAGACACTGCATTAATCTTCTTCCATGCTGAAAACTGGACTCTGGCTCTTTGTTTATCAGGTTCTAATTTATAGTGAAATATGAACCTGTGTCCTATGACAACCATGTCTCTTTGATAAGCTTCTTACAACTTTTTCTGCACAAACTCCTAAGCTTGTGGTACACTTGTATTCTGTCTGGGCCAGGCAGTGATCCATGTGGTGCAGTGGCTGACAAATGGCAGGGGTTGTAATTAATACCATAATCAGCTTTTGGAGCTGCTCAGATGCTGTAAAAATGCTTGGGGTTTGATTTGTATTAGAATCACACAGAATCACAGAGTGGGTAATTGGACCACAGTGTGTCACTGGTGCCACCTCCCTGCCCCAGCAGGGCCACCCCAGAGCACAGGGCACAGGGCTGTGTCCAGAAGGCTCTGGAATATCCCAGGGAGGAGACTGCCCAGCCTCTCTGGGCTCTGCTCAGGGCTGGGCACTGCCCAGGGCAGAAGTTGTGCCTCCTGGGCAGGGGAATTGCTGGGCTCAGGCCCTGCCCGTGGCTCTGGGGCCATTGCTGGGCCTGGAGCAGAGCCTGGGGCTGCTCTGCCCTCCCTGCACACAGGGACAGACACACAGGGACACACAGGGACACCCAGGGACAGGCAGGGCTGAGGGCCCCTCTCAGCTGGGGCTCCTCTCCAGGCTGAGCATATTCCAGAAAGAAAGAAATGAAGTACAAAAACGAAATACAGAAGAGTAGGTGGTCAGTGAGGTATTAGAAATCTTCTTTATAAGTCTCTCCTGGCCAAGGAAATGCCACTTGCCCAGTGACTGTGACAGTAAAGGTCTCTGGCCATACCATCAAGTGGTGTCCTTGGAAAAATGCTTTGAGGGAGCCTCGGGGTTAGCTGTGGCCTCTGCAAGTTGTTGTGTCAGGCAGTGAAATTTCTACTCAGACTGGGCATTGGGAAGGGTCTGATGATCCCTCTGGCCTGGGAGAACCATGTGGAGCAGGAGGAATCCAGGTGAGCATCCTTTCCATCACATCGGTGCCGTCAGGCACGGCCTCAGACATTCACTGCAGGATGAGAGAATGGTTTGGTGTCTGTCCCTCGAGGAAGCCTTTTCCTTTCCAGAGGAGACTGCCAAGGCATGGGCATGACCCGAGGTGTGGACAACATCTTGTTTTCAGGGGCCTGGCCTAAATCCACCGCTAAATGAGCACCTGTCTGCTGAGCTGGTTTTAAACTGCTGATGTGGATGACCCAGTTCCTGTTTAGAGCGTCCTCAGCTCTCAGGTATATCAGCACCTGGGGAGCTGCATAAAGCAGTGGCCACACACAGAGTTTCCATCAGTATCAGCTCGAGCAGAGGGAGCCAAGTTGATTTCTCTCTTACATCAGTGAGATCCCGGTGTGCCGCGCGTTCCCTCGCACCAGGAGCTGCCGTGGCTGGCTCTGCCTGCCCAGGGCCACGTGCTGTGTAGGAGGTGTTTCCTGCCTTCCCATCTCCGACCATTTCTGCTTCCTGATGTCCTGCAGACGAGGCCTGTGAAACCCTGCTCTGAATTCCGTGCCATGACTGTCAGGGAATCCCAAACGACTTGGGGTTGGAAGGGATGTCTGGAGACGATCCACTCCAACCCCCTGCCAAGGCAGGGTCACCTGCAGCAGGTGACACAGAAAAGTGTCCAGGTGGGTTTGGAACGTGTCCAGAGGGAGACTCCACACCCTCCCTGAACAGCTACTCCAGTGCTCTGCCCCCTCCATGGGAAGAAATTCTTCCTCATGCTGAGGGAGAACTTCTTGAATTTTAGTTTATGGCCAATGCTCCTCATCCTGTCACTGGGCACCACTGAAAAGAGACTTTATGTCTTTGGGATCAAGATCCACCTCCCCCAGCTCTGAGAGCTAAACCTGTCTTCAGAGCTCATGGAAATATTGGCATATTCTGATAGTATTTAATCCCATTTTAAAATTGATCTCAAAGGAGCTTAGGCAACAATTTTAATCTAGATGCTGAATTTTTGGACAGCTAAGGTAAGGTAAAGATAATCTCTCTAAAGGATTTGCATACATTGCTGCTTCTTGATTCTGTGCTGGAAAAGTGCATTCACAGCCTTGAAGAGTTCCCTTAAACTTGAAATAAAATTCACATGCCAACTTTATAACCATGGATCAGATGGAATAAAAGTTCTACCAAATATGTTTCAAATGGCTGTCTTGCATAGTTTTAGCACCCAGTTAAAGGTGTCAGAGGTACAGGAATTAGCAATTTGGATTTACAAATTACTACTTTTTTTATGTTTTCTGTGGGAGATAGGAGGGCAAAAGTCTCTCACGGGACTGTGATTTTTTAAGGTTTCATAATTCCCTTCTGTATGTTAATTTTCCTTTCACCAGTACTTGTAGAATTACGTATAATTCTAAAAATATATTTAATCCTGTCTCTTCAGGAGCTCAGTGAATTGTTTTGCTTTAACACTTTGTGTCTGCTTGGATCTCCCTAAAATTAAATAATTTTATCTTTATTTTTTCTCTGTGACAGAAAATGTCCTTTAAAGTAGGTCCAAGTGCACAGCCCTCCAACCAAGGCTGATGGTATCATTCCTAGCTAGGATCCCCGTGCCTCTGGCAGATTTTAGCTTTTCCTGACAAGCAGGTACTTTACTCCTGGCCATTTGCACCACATGGTGAGGAACTGCAGCTTTTATCCTGAAGCAATCCCTGAGTGCTTTTCAGACAATTTTTGTAGGAGTCCTTCAGTCATTACTGAAGCAGAGCCAGTGCTGGGGGAAGATGTGGCAACCACTCAGAGGAAATGGTTGCCACGTCCCTGCAGCCTCTGGAAAAGACTGCAGCAGTTCTGAAAAACAGGGACCACTCTGCAAATTGTTGGTAATTGTGATGACCCTGCTTATGGGAGGGCAGGCCCTCAGTGTGAATAAACAAGGTGTGAATAAACTGCAGCCTGGGCAGGCTCCTCACCCTTCCCACTTGAGGATGAGGGGAAGACAAAACAGGTTTGTTTTTGGCTTATCCTTGTAGCCAAAATCAGGTGGAGGTAACAGCCCAGGTGGTCTCTGTTCCACAGAAATACAGAATATTCTGAGCTGGAAGGGACCCACAGGGACCATCCAGTCCCACCCTGTCCCTGCCCAGACCCCCCAACCCCACCCTGGGCATCCCTGGCAGTGCTGTCCAAAGGCTCCTGGAGCTCTGGCAGCCTCGGGGCCGTGCCCATTCCCTGGGGAGCCTGGGCAGTGCCAGCACCCTCTGGGGATGAACCTTTCCCTGATCTGCAGCCTGAGCCTGCCCTGGCCCAGCTCCAGCCGTGCCCTGGGTGCTGTCCCTGTCCCAGAGCAGAGATCAGAGCTGTCCCTCGGGAGGAGCTGCAGCCCCCGGGGAGCTCTGACCTCGGTGTCCTCTGCTCCAGCTGGACAGACCAAGTGCCCTCAGCCTCTCTCCTCTCCTCAGCTTTGACCTTCAGACCCATACACATCTCTGCCAGTTGCTTGTTCCATCCCGAGATCTCCCTCTGCTTCAGTCCCGTGCTGTGCAGTGGGGAGATGGCACCTGGCCAGCAGAGGAGGCAGAAGTATTTTCCCACTTCACACGTCCTTTAGGAGGATGAATTTATCAGGGAAAGAGCTGCCACGGAGATGCAGAAGTTAAAAACAAAGAAACACCAGAAAAATTTCTGGGGTAAACAATACCGTTCCAGGGCACAGGATTGTGTCCACATGGCTCTGGAATATCCCCAGGGAGGAGACTGCCCAGCCTCTCTGGGCTCTGCTCAGAGCTGGGCACTGCCCAGGGCAGAAGTTTTGCCTCCTGTGCAGGGGGAATTCCTGGACATCAAGCCCTGCCCATTCCTCTGGTGCCATTGCTTGGCACCACTAAGAGCCTGGTCCATCCTCTTGACACCACTTGGTTGCCCAGTGCTAGAAATCAAAGCTTCCTGACATCATTTAAGATAAATCAAGTTGATAATCTTCTGTGGTGAAAGTTTCTGAAAGGAATTTCTCTTCTCATGCCCCTCTTAAAATCTGTGGGATGAGTCAGAGCTATAGGGTGGCATCCATTGCCCTTCACAGCAGAGGGAAATGTCAAACTGAAGAAATGAACCAGCAGCTCCAAAATGATGGGTTTTGTCTTTAAAGGGTGCAAATTCTCCTGATCTTATAAGTACATGCCTTAAGTAGAGGCTCTCTAAGACAGGTTTAATGGGAACACTGGGATCTGGTACTGCAGGACTTCCCACAGCGTCAGCTGGGCTCTTCTGACAAAAATATGATAAAAATGAGGGCTGTGGGAGCCTGGGTGGAGCTGTGGAAGAGAGAGTGTGTGGCTGACAGCGTTTTTTCCAGGAAACTGGACAGTGGGCCCGTGATTTCAGATGCTTTACTAGCTCCTGATGAGCAAACCAGGCTGGGTGAGGCTCAGATAACGCCTGTCCCCACTGTTAGAGACTTTCATGTGGTTTAGATATAGAGCATTTAAATTGTTTTGGATGAGAGACTTTAATGAGGAGGCAGCTTTGGAAGTGCTGGCTGTAATAGCAGCACTGTTAATATTACTGTTTTTGGCATGGCAGACACGAGAAAAGTATTTTTAGAGCCAGACATCTGAGAGGCTTGACAGGGGGTAGCATCTCTTCTCTCTGACTTGCTCTGCATGTGGCTTCAACTTGAAACCGTTATTCCCTCTGGGCCAGCAAACAGTTTTGGCTAAAAATTGCCTTGGATGTGGGAGACAGGGATTGGCTTCACACATGTGGGCAGAACCCACACATCATATTCCTCCCTCTTCCAGAGATAAGCTATGAGGGAATTTCCTGAAATATTTCACTTGACGGAGCAGAGGAAATGTTTTTTGAAGGGAGAGGTGCTTTAAAGAAAGGAAGGAATGTGTAATTATGTAACTTTCATTGCTGTCAGCCTGCATTTTAATGACTTCGATTTTCAGGTAGCAAATCAGTAGAAATCCGTCCTCAAATAGTCTGTTGGCTGCTTTACTCCAAAGCAAAACGTGTTTTCTTATCCAATCTGTATATTTGAGAGCAAAACTCTCCAAGAAATATCTTTAAAGCTTTGGGTTTTTTGTTTTTTTGGTTTTGTTTTTGTTTCTAAGAAGCAAAAAATTATAAATCCTTTAAAGAGACTGAGGATATGAAATTACTATTTCAGAGGTATTAATGAACCCACTGTCAGCAATTCAAGATATTAAACTTCCCTGCTTTGAAGAGTTCTGCTGTCTGAATGAAATAAAATTGAAGTTATGTAGGAGAATTACCTTGAAAGCTGGAAGTGGATGCTGAAAGTCTCTTCCCACCTTGACGATGATGATGATGATGATGATGATGATGATGATGATGATGATGATGATGATGATGATGGTTTGTTCAGCATAAATAGGTACCAGGTCTCAAGGGTGAAATTTTGCAGCACATTCCAGACAGAGCTACAGACATTGTGAATGTGGCTTCTGGTTCAGGACTTTGCAATAAAAGTTTACCAGCAGGAAATGGGAAAAAAGCATAATTTTTTTTTTAGAGCTGTGTGAGAGCTCTTTTTTTCTGCCTGAAACTAGATCTTAAACTGATATATAGACACATTAATAGAATAAACATCATCTTCTGAGTGAAGCTTGGTGGCCCCTTCTAAAATCTGGGCAAGCCTGAACTTCACATCCGAGTAGGTGACTCCAGAAGGAGCCAGTCTGACCAGCCTGGAGTTTTCAGATAACCAGCATAAGCAGAAATATTTCCCCTGCCTAAACTCAGCTTTAGCCTGGTAGGCCAAAAAAATCTCCAAACTGACAGAAGTAGTTTAGTTTTGACACTGAGGCTGTTTTGAAATCTTCCCCTCCTCACACACACGTGCAGTTTGGCTGCTATTTATCACTTTAAATGGTCCCCTATCAAATATGAAAAGTGTTATGAGCAGCTGGGATGAAGTGCAGGCTCTGAGGAAGACAGTGATAAAACTCCCCTGGCTTTAACAGAGACAGGATTTAACCCTCACCCTCTTTTTTTCAGCTCTCTGTGTATACTTCTATTGGTGATGAGTATCACTCCTTGCTATTTTATTTTGGCAGGCTTGAATGGAAGATAATGGCATATATTTTTAAAAGTCAAGTTGCTAGCTTTGTAAAAGGAAATAAAATACTCACTTCTAAGTATAATTAGTCTATTAAAAAAAAAAAGAGAGCGATAGTAGAGCCATCCAGAGGGAGATGACAAGATAAACTGATGAGTAGAGCTCTTAAGGCCAAGTGTTTGAGTATATTTTAACAAACTGTTTAAGTTCTAAATACTGTCTTTTTTTCCTTCAATAGTTATCCATGAACACGGAGTTTTCTGCATATTTGTGTAGATATGTACAGATATTACTTTGAAGTAATTCACACATTGCATCAATCCATTCATAGCTTGAGCAAGCCTGAATTAACTACGTTGATTCAAAAACTTGTACTCAAACTGTAGGACTGGTGAGCTCCCTGCATTTCCTGTAGTGGATTTTGTTAACGGATGGTTGAAATTGTCCAAGCTACGGGCCAGAAACAAATCCAGCAGGGCTCATTTTCCACTGGAATCATTCTGTGCAGAACTCCCACAAATAAATACTCAGTGAAAAGTCAGTTGTACCCTCAGCCTCCAAAGCATCACAGCCTTGCCATAATTTCATGTCAGTCACTTCAAAATGTGCCACATCAAAACTAAAGATATTTACTTTTTTACAACTGTAGAATATATGGATTGGCCATACTTACTCTGGAAAGCTGAGGTAGCACACAGGCTGATAATTCCTTTTCTGTATGGAGTTATAAATACAGTCACTAACTGTGCTACATTTTAAGGGAGTTTGTACAAAATTCTCCTGAATTTTTACTAGCAGTGTTTATTGACTCTTGAATATAAGTGATTAAAAATGAGCTTGTGAAGTGTCAGAAATGCCAAACAGTAAATATTTTTTTAAGCATGCAAATATTTGCCCACATTGATTACTGTATTTTGACACATAATGATAAAGCATTAATGTGAGGAATACATTATAGAAAACCACGATAATCACCAAGGTTCTGTAACATCTTTATGACCTTCCAAAATCCAGCACGTGTAAACTTTGTTATATTAGTAGTGGTGTAGTTTGACATACAAACAGCTTGGGAGATTTGGATGAAAAGCATTAACCTTGGCACTTGAGGGGTTTTGTTTGTTTTTTGAGGGTTTGTTGTTTTTTTGTTTGCTTTTTTGAAGAAAATGTATACACAGATTTATGTATCTTAGGGGTTTTTTATTAGGTTTCATTTCACCTGCCTTCAGACATCTGTAATGTCTGCATTTAAACTGTTTATCTGAAGCGCTTTTGGGAGAATCCCAGAATCACTAAGACAGGGAGAGCCCTCCAGGATCACCCAGTGCCACCCCAGTGCCACCAGCACCAGCCCAAACCCTGTCCCCAGGGGCCACATCCAGACTCCTCCTGAGCACTGCCACACACAGGGACTCCAAACCTCCCTGGGCAGCTCATCCCAAGGCCTGACCACTCTCCCAGGGAAATTTTCTTTCCCAATCTCCAACCTGAGCCTCTCCTGGTGCCATTTGAGGCCATTTCCTCTCCTCCTTTCCCTTGGGACATGGCAGCAGAGCCCGACCCCCCCGGCTGTCCCCTCCTGGCAGGGAGTTGTGCAGAGCCACCAGGTCCCCTCTGAGCCTCCTTTTCTCCAGGCTCAGCCCCTTTCCTAACTCCCTCAGCCTCTCCTCATCAGATTTGTGTTCCAGCCCCTTCCCCAGCTCCATTCCCTTCTCTGGACACCCTCCAGCCCTTCAGTGTCCTTTTTTTTGAAGTGAGGGAGTCAATGTCCTTTTTTTCGAAGTGAGGGAGTTTCCTCCTCCGATGTGAGGGAACCAGAAGTTATTAAGAGCAAAAATAACCTCAGCTGAAAGCAGTTGCTGCCAACGACCCAGGAAACACAATTCCTACAGAACACATCCTCCTGATTCCCTGCACAGATGCTCAGGGAGTTGTTTTCCCCTGTTTTTTTCCCCACCTGCAGGCGTGGTTGGCCTTTGGGACGAGCGCAGGGTTGTCCGGGGGCAGTGGCCCTGGAGAAGCGGAGCTGTCCAGCACCTCCAGCTCCTCAGGGCACAGCTGCTGCTCCCAGAGGGGACGGGAGAAACCTTCTCCATTCCCCCAGCAAACACTTCCCAGCTCCACAGCTGCTCCCAGCAGCGCTTTTGAAGCCTCCCTGTTGGCGGGGGCACCGCGCGCGGCCGACGTCGGCCGCAAATGTTCAGCACAAGTGGGAGCTGGGCCGGCGGAAGATCTGCTTTGAAGGATGCTCTCGGAAGGCTGCAGCCTTCAAAGCTGGCTCCCGAGCCCTGCCCTGTGATAGGCGGCCTTTGTTTTGCATAAATGTTTGTTTTAATGAGGCAGCGCGATGCAGATCGTCCAAATGGAAAACATGTGATGCACCCTAGGCAAGAGAAAGGCAATAACTACACAGATTTTTGAGGAGGGCTAGTCATACCACAGGCTACCATTATAACTGAAAGAACAACAAGAATTTTAATATAGCTGTCTGGCCAAATATATTAATTTAAATTGAATGGCTTTTTCTGATATTATAGCTGTGAGGCACAATGTTCTACTGGCAGGCATCTTCAAAACCTTTTTTAGAAGATTTGCTTCAAATTATTTCTGTGCACCAGATCTTGATGGTATGTGCGTTTGGGGGTCTGACCAAAGGGGAAAAAAAAAACTTTTGATTAAACCAATGACCTTTCCTGGAGGTTGAATAAAATTGAGATTGTAATACAAAAAGCTGCCTCCTGCAACAGTGTTTTCTTCAAAACATTTACTCCAAGCTCTCCTCCATTAACTTTGCCCTAAGTTTTTCACAAATGTTTGTATCCTTGTGCCAGCACAGAAATATTCGTTCTCACCAGCAAGTCCTTTAAAATAAATTTTAGTCATTTGCGTGATTATTTCCCCAAATAATTTGCTGACCACCAGTTTCCATTCTTTGCCAGAGAATCCTGTTGTGTTTCTCCAAAGCCTGGCAAAATTGGTTTTCCTCAGCTAATTGGATTGCTTGGCAGACAAGTGACATTTTCCTGCTTGCTTGGAGAAGAAAAGTGTGATCATTTCTTAATTATTTCCTGATTTGATTTCCCTTGATAGAAAATAGCATCAACTTATCCTGGCAAATATCTTTGCACTTTGTAATTATTCCATGAAGCAAAGCTCTGGGAAGCCACTGAAACTGAGAACAATGTGGAGCATCCTTCCTCAGTGGCTGATGTTCATGAAAGTTGAGTCTTACAAGGAGACCAACACCTTGTAGAATATTGGGTTTCCTATTATTAGATTGGATTACAGAGCCATCACAAATTTCACCAAAAGACAGAGGCTCAGTAGCACCTCCTGTATGGAGCTGGTGGAGGATAAACTTTTGCTTTTGTGCTCACCTGGGTGGCTTCATTTTCATTTGGGTTGGGACAACTCACAGACAGCCCTGACACAGCTTGGAGGGGCCCCTCAGTATTTCTTCTCACACTGTCAGGGGTGGGTATTGGTTCTCTGCAGCCCGAGTTGTCTTCAAGAGCAAAAGAAATCTGAAGTGAGCCTTTTAGGGAACACACTTCTGTTTTGGCATTTTAGGGGGGTTTGGCTTGTGAATGTTTGATGTGCCATAAATCACAGAATCCCACAATGGTTTGGGTTGGAAGGGACATTGAAGTTCACCCAGTGCCACCCCTGCCATGGGAGGGACACCTCCCACTGTCCCAGGCTGCTCCAAGCCCCAATGGCCACCCTGGCCTTGGGCACTGCCAGGGATCCAGGGGCAGCCACAGCTGCTCTGGGCCCCCTGTGCCAGGGCCTGCCCACCCTGCCAGGGAACAATTCCTGCCCAAGAGCCCAGCCAGCCCTGCCCTCCTTCATCTTAAGGCTATTCTCTAATTACTAGTTCCCTAATGACTATTTCCTGTTTTCGTATCCAATTTTTGATGAATTGGTCTACTTACCTGAATGTTTGTCTGAATTTCCAACTCTACCATTGGAGTGTTTGGAGGTTTTCTTCTGAATACATGCACTTGATTACTCAAAGTTCAGAGTTTTGGAGGACTCAGTGCTGTGGTTCAACTGATAAAGTGGTGTTCAAGGTTGGACTTGATCTTGGAGATTTTTTCCTAGCCCTAATGACTCTTCGATTCCACATCCAAGCTTGCATTGAATTTGAGCATTTCCCAGAAAAAAAAGTTCTAGTTTATAAGTCTGGCTCTGATGAAACAGAGATGGATTTTTCTTTTATCTGTGCCCCCAGCTGTAATTCTCCCAGGGCTGGATCTGGAGAGGTGCTGATCCCCCAGAACCTTGGGTGGAAGACCACTTTTCTGCTCGTCCTTCTCCTCGTTTTCTGGAAACTTCCTGTATAATAATTAACATTTTATGAGCTCCCCATCTGAGATTTTTTTTTCCACTGATTCCTGCAGTTCCATGTATTTCTACCTGCATTTACCTACCAGTCTTGGATTCAGGAAGTCCCCAAAGCACGTGCTTGACTTTGAGGATAAGCTTAAAATTCACCAAGTGTGATGGGGTTTGAGCATCTGCTTGGGGTGAGATCTAAAATTAAATGTCCTTCCTGGATAAGGATGTTCTCCTGAGTCAGGCCCTGCATGCACTGCCTCAGAATAGGCCCTGGCTGTCCCTCGAGTGTGTCAGACACGCCAGATGCTCTCAGAAGTGGTTAATCTGATGAAAGAATTCATCTCCGAGTCATAAAGAAACCACAAGTTTCCTTCACTTTCAGTCTGCTGCTTTGATATCGTTGGTCAGCAGTTCTCCTCCAAAACCATCCCCCAGTGAAGTCCCATCCCTGATGACCTGGTTTATGCAGCCTGATTTGCCCACTGCATAAAGATGTTTGTCACCCTGCTGCATCTTCTGCATTTCCTTTCTTGGATAGTCTAAAAATTTGGGGAAAAAGGCTCTCTCCATGTCTTGCCCAGGGAATGTCCATGTGATTGAAGCCTGAAATAACACGGTGATTAGAGCATGAATTTATGTGTATCATTTCCATTAGGTGCTTTAATGCATGAGATAAATTTTAATCTGGAGGTGCTCCAGTTTAAAAATGGTCGAGTAACTTAAAATAAATAAATAAATAAATTTTTTAAAAGTAGAGGAAAAAAGGCACCCCACTCAATAAGAAAATCAACCTGAGGGAGAAAAACCCTCCAATGAACCTTCAGCTGTATCAGCTGAGCATCTTGTTAAGAGCTGAACATATGAAAATCGTCTTTGTAATTGAAGAGTCAATTGGTTTGAGTTCTTTTGTACAGTCTTTAAATTAATAACATAAATCACCACATATGATTTTGGATATTCGTGGTGCACAGAGTTCTGTGGTTAGGTATCAGAAGCTTGAAAAAGCAATGTTTTCCAACCTTACTTGAACTGGCTGGTATCATCTCATTTGTTATCCCCTGCAATGTTTTTTTTAAAGGACTGTTTCTGGAACGACAGCTGAATAACATCAGCCTCGGTGTAATTTTTTTTTTTTGCATTTTTTCACATTCCTGTTAGAAGCTCAAGCCAGAAAAATACCCCAATTTTTGGCAGTTGATTAGAACCACTGACTCTGATTTTTGACTCTGCAATTAGATGGTTCTGTGTCAAATAAGGCATTCCAAATTCTTTCCTCATGGAGAGAGCAGTGTGGCTGGCAGCGTCTCGATGGACTTGCTTGGATCCTGCTTGTGATGTTGGCAGATGCTTTGGTTCTGCACGTGCTTGGCTTGAACAAAGGCTGCACAAACACAGCTTGGAGAGAAATGCACTCCTTTATAACTTTGTTCCCGTGTGCTGTTGATACTCCAATGGCAAAGAAAGCTTCCCTGACCCCCAGACCCGGGGCTGCCGATGTGCAGGGCCTGGGGTAAGTTTGGGATTGAGGGTTCTGATTCAGGTGTCTGAGAAAGTGGCATATTGTAGCTCTGGTGTTTGCAATTCCTTCTGTCCCACCTCTCACAGGAGAACTGAGGAGCAGGTGGGAGGTGGAGCTCTGGAGGGACGAACTGAGTGGTGAATCTTCTCCTGGCACTGCTGTGTTGGAAGTTCAGGGATGCAGATGATCCCAGTGCTCAGCCTGAGCATATCCTGGGCTACTGTGGGCAGAGGACTGGGGGTGCCTGTTGCTGTGGGACACAAAAAATGGATGAGAGACTTCAAATATTTCAGAAGGCAAAGAGCATAGAAAAAAACCTTATTGTCTAATTCTTACTACTTTTTATAAGGTGTTCTGATACAGACTTAACATGGTTGGTGAATAGGAACAACTCCTCTGATCCCATTGGTTAAACCAGAGAAACAGCTCAAATGTCTGGAGAACTAGAAAAGCAAAACCCCACCTGGAGAAAGATTGTTTTGAGAAAGGAGAGTTGTTTGCCAAGATTGTTTTGAGAAGAAGCTTTCTTGAGGAATTTTTCCTTGGGAAAAAGTTAGCAGCTGCTAACAGGCTGAAATCTCTGAGACCCAGAAATATCAGGCCCACAGGTTCCCTCCTTGAAAACTTTGAGAATCATCCTCTTTCCATCCTCTGCTTTCACAAGTGCCCTGAAAACCAAGTATGGAAACCACTTAAAAATACCAGCTCAAGGAAATGCCTCGTGTTTTCAAAGCCTGCTGTTATTTTTGTTCATGCCAAGACAACCCAGCAAGTTTGTCCTGGGCTAACAAATGTCTTCAGCTGTCCCCAAAACCACAATCTTTGGCAAATAACTGCATTGCCCATAAATAAATACGGTTTCACTGAGCTGTGATGGAGAGATGCAGAATGGTGAGAGGGCTTGAAAAGTCTGAACCTTGGAGGGGAAGGAGCTCTGTGTGTGAGTGTTCAGGTGTTAAACCAGCTGGCCACCCTAAATGCCTGTGTTTAGTTGGCTTTTAAAATAGGCTGATCTGCTGAGAAACCCCTGAGGCAGTCCTGGCTCTATCAGTTCTGTCAGCAGCTCAGGGTGGAAGGTCGATATTGACATCAGGCAGGAAAGTCCAGGTTTTCTGAAATTTTTCTGCTTTTTTTTCACCTGCTGTTTAAATCACCTAAAGCTCTGATGCCACTGGTAGATCTCACAGGTGACTGGCTCACACTGGACATACAAATCAGTGCCTTCAATCATTTATGCCTGTGGGGTGTGAAGGAACATACCCAGGCTTAGTAACAGCTACAATGAAATATCTCATAAAAAGTGAAAATTTTAAAAAATAACACCCCAAACCTGTGAGACCACGTCCATAAATTTGCCTTGGATTTTGTGTAGTCTTCACTGGACTCAGTGAGAACGTAGTGCTGTGTAAAGATAAGCCAGCTCTGACTCTTTGCAGGACTGGAGTTCACGTCTGTGGTGTTGTTTTCAATCCCAAAATGAGATCATTAAAAAGAAATCCAGCAGTTACGGTCACCAAGTGACATATCACAGGTACCAGTAGTGTCCTTTGTTGAACCCAGGAAACTGAAAAGCTATGAAATACTGCCACTTAACTAAAAGATAAATCTTGATTACTTTAAAGTCTAAGGAAAAAAATTCTACTTTTTTCTTACTGTTCTCTTTTTCATTTTTTTTTTAATGCCAGATCATAAAAAATAAAAAGACGGTGGCAT
>WAAE01014313.1:0-11838 GCA_013400495.1 Nicator chloris | reverse complement strand
CACACACCCCCCCCGCCCAGCACTTCTCGAGAGCGGCAATTTCTTTTGGTTCATTGTGAGCAGAAAACAAACAAACATAAACTTATCGCCCCGAAAATTTTGTATTTCTCGTGTCAAGCTGCTAATAAAGCGACATTAATGGATCAGCTCCGCGAAGTGTCTCTTCACCGCCTTTAAAGTATCTTTCGAGTGTTTCGGGGAAGCCGAGGCGGGCCCACTCCCCGCTGCCTCCGCCGCTCCTGCGTGGGGCCGCCGCCCGCTGTGGGCACCCCTGCGCCGNTATTGACTGTGAAGAAACGGAAAGCAGAGCCGAGGAGCGCGGGCAGCCCAGCAGCCCTGTGCGGTGCCCCGGCCGCGGTACCACCTCGCTCTCCCGCGGCCGCCGGGCCTCGCCGTGCCGCGGGGACGCTGTTTTCACCTTAGTGCGGCCGGGCGGAGGCCCGACAGGCGCCATTCTGACGGCTGAGCCGGGGCACCACCTCACCATTTTAATTTCACCATTTTACTTTCCCAGCATGGGTGCCATTCCCTCGCCGCAGAATGGCTGCCACCGCCCTGTCCCGGGCAGACCAGGGCCACCCAGCAGCCATTTTGCTGCCTGAGGCAGGGCACATACCTGCAGGCCTCCGTTGCCCTGTCTCACGGAGAGCAGCACCTCACAGTGACCAATTTACTTCCTCCAGCAAGGGCGACTGCCTTTGGGGCACCATGACCAAGCCTCGTGGAGGGTGAGGGACATGTGTAGGGTTTCCAGCCATCTCTTTGTAATCAGCTCCCAAACTTCTAATGTCCTGCACAGAACAGTGTCCCCTCCCAAAATACCCTTATCACTTACTTAACCAAGTGTGCAGTGTGGGCTGGAATCACTGTCCAGGGCTAGAAGAGAGTGCTGGAGGAGCCTAAAGGTCATTCTAGCTCACTGTTCCCTGGGACACTCACTTTTGGACTGAGTTGCTGGCAGGGCGTGTGCAGTCATACACATTTCCCTTCATTCAGCCCTGAACTACTCCTCTGCACCTGGAGGCGACAGGAGAACATCCTTGGGGCCAGCCCTGCAGTGAACCTGTCTTTGGCCTGTGACAAAGGCACATTGTTACTGTAGCTGCATGATTTACTAACCAGACCATTTCTAAGATTTACAGGATATTTCTAACGCATAAATCCCTTCCTATTTTATGGCATTTAAAAACAGGGGAGAGAGAAAACTCAGGTGTAACGTAATTAAACTCCCCTTAATACACCCGGAGTGAAGTTTTTACTGGGGTGTGCAGTGTGTCTCCTGCCTGCTCTTCAGTCCATGCTCACAACAGTCTGTTCCTGCCTCCTTTGCAGCCAGCGATGAAAGGGTGAAGTCCAGTGTCAACACAACTGATGGAGAGAAGATTTTCACTGAGGCTTCCTGAAAAGATGGTGAATGGGTACCTCAGGCTGTGCCCCTGTGAAAATGCATGCCCTCAAGAGGAACAACAAAGCCTGCTGTAAAGGAAGACAATGCAGAATTGCAACACATCTGATGCCTCTTCTGTCCACTTTTCTCAATCCGCATATTCTTTTCCTTTCTCCTTTTCCTCAAAGCCTGGCATCAGGTCTTTAGCACCGTCCTGGCAACACAAGTGGTGCTAAGATCATGGTATGAGGGGAGGAGGCCTAGTAACAGCAGGAAACTAAAGCTAAATGATGGGGAGGGAGGAGAATGCTGGGGGCAGGGAGCTGTTGGATGCATGTAGAGTCTAGGCAGCACTATCCATCCTGCAATCCCAGCTCCTGCTACTTCATGTGCTTAAGAGACATCCTGTAAATGATAAAGCAGAATGTTTCCTCTGAAGTGAACTGATAAAATAGCACATTTCAATGGAATGTGGTTCCATCAGTGCTCCTCTGTCTTGCTCTTGAGACAGTCTTCATGCATAAAGTACTGTTGTTTGTGAAGAGCAAGAGCTTTGAGGGCTGACAGCAGCTGTAAACTGTAGTGGCCCTGCTTTAGCAAGTGCAAAGTCACATGTTTTCTTCTAGTAAGGGCTTTTCAGAGCTCAGATAGCAGTGAGTCATGCTTTTTTGTCATACTTAAATTTGTGACAGCTCACTTCAGGTCAGGCAACTTAATACTTACACATGAATGGTCTGTGTGGTTCAATTTTGGCTGTGCCAGTAGCATCTGACAGCAAATTTTAGCACCAGCATATAGCCCTACCTGTCTTAACCCTAAATGAAATATTTGGGACAAGTTATAAACAAATATAAAGAACCAAACCTTCAAGTCTGGCTGAAAAGTCCTTTCTCTGTGGGCAAACGATAGTAAGTGATGATGTGGAAGAGCAGTGTGTGATGATAATTTTCATCTCTGCTTAATTATAAATTAAGTACAAGTTAGTGATATTCACTATGGCCATGGACTGCAGCTCTTTTAACTCATTCTTCTTAGTGGAGTGTTAGGTAGACTATTGGAAGTGCCCAGCAGTTATGCGTGTCAGCAGTCAAAGCTGCTGAAAGTAAAAACCTTCTCTACTGCTCGTGCAGAAATAACCCAAAGTGCAGCAAACTGGGCTTTATGTTTGAGGGTTTTATGTATGGTACAAAAAAAGTACTTGCAGAGACCTGCTGCAGGACTCCTGTTGGGAAGCCTATGTGACATGCAATAATTCAGTGGGGTTTATAAAATGTGACATAGCTGGCATTAACCAAACAGGTTTTTCATGTGCCTTCCAGAGGAAAGCATTTTTCTGTAGCTCCATTAATGCAACCTCATAGCTGATGATATGTGTCTGGTTTTTATGGAAGTCAGTATTTGATACTACATCAGTATACCTATGTCACTCTGGTGCAGCCTATATCTCATTGCACCTTGTCTGCACTTTTGTGTCCCTTATTTTAAAGCAACAGTTAACATAAGAAAAAGAAGAATTACTTAAATATTGGTGAGGGTTGGTTTTCACCATGACAAGCTAGCTAAGTGAGCTGCAATAGCTACAATAGGGTGTTGAATGCATAAATGCCCCAGTGACACAACAGTTGACAGAATGATGCACGTGTTGATTAATCCAGTGAAAAGTACTGTCTAATTGTACCATCAAGCTTAATGAAACCATGATGAAATATTTTTGAGAGACTGTTTTGTGTCTGCCGGGGTAGAATGTGTGGAGGACAACTTTTTGTCGCAGCTGATGAGTGAGCCCACCAGGGGAGTGACTATGTTAGACCTGTAGTTTGCAAATAGAGATGGGCTGGTGGGAGATGTGGTGGTTGGGGGGCGCTTAGGGCATAGTGATCATGAAATTATGGAGTTCTTCGTATTTGGTGGATATTGGGAGGAACATCTTGATATTTGGGAGGAACATCAATAAGACTTTTACACTGGACTTCTGGAGGACAGACTTTGGCCTACTTGGGAGACGTATTCAGAGAGTTCCTTGAGGAAACAACCCTTAAAAACAAAGAAGCCCAGGAAAAGTAGGCGTGCTTCAAAACAGAGATCTTGAGGGCACAGGGACAGATGGTCCCCGTGTGCTGAAAAATTAGTTGATGAGGCAAACATCCAGCCTGGATGGGCAATGAGGTTTCAAAGGAACTTAGGAATAACAAGAGGATGTATCATCTCTGGAAGGAGGGTCAGGTCTCACAGGAAGTATTTAAGTGGGTTGCTAGGGCATGTAGGAAAAAAATTAGTAAGGCCAAAGCTCAGTTCGAACTTAATTTGGCAATTTTTGTAAAGGACAATAAAAAATGTTTTTTACAAATATGTTAATGTCAAAAGGAAGGGTAAGACCAACCTTTTTCTCTACTGGATGTGGGAGGGAACTTAGTAGCTACAGATGAGGAGAAGGAGGAGGTGCTTAATGCCTTCTTTGCCTCAGTCTGTAGTGGGAAGACAGCTTGTCCTCAGGACTACTGTCCTGGGGTTAGTACCTGGTGTCAGGGAGCACCGTCCCCTGCTATCCAGGAGGAGGCAGTCAGAGAACTGCTGAGCTGCTTGGATGTTCATAAATCTATGGGCCCAGAGAGTGGTGGTGAACAGTGCTGCTGGCAGCCAGTCACCAGTGGTGTCCCTCAGGGGTCTGTGCTGGGGCCAGGTCTGTTCAATATCTTTATTGATGACATGGATGAGGGTATTGAGTCTTTCATTAGTAAATTTGCAGACCACTAAGCTGGGAGCATGTGTTGATCTGTTGGAAGGTAGGAGGGCTNTTGAGTGCTGTGTCCAGTTCTGGCCCCTCAGTTTAGGAAGGACACTGAGTGCTGTGTCCAGTTCTGGCCCCTCAGTTTAGGAAGGACATTGAGAGGCTTGAGCACGTCCAGAGGAGGCAACGAGGCTGGTGAGTGGCTTGGAACACAAGCCCTACGAGGAACAACTGAGGGAGCTGGGGTTGTTTAGCCTGGAGAAAAGGAGACTTGGAGGGGGCCTTATCACTCGCTACAATTTCCTGAAAGGTGGTTGTAGCCAGGTGAGGGTTGGTCTCTTTCCGCAGGCAGCAATCAACAGAACGAGAGGACAGACTTAAGCTGCGCCAAGGGAAATATAGGTTAACTATTCAGAAAAAGTTTTTTATGGAAAGAATGATAAAGTACTGGAATTGTCTGCCTGGGGAGGTGCTGGAGCCACTATCACTAGATGTGGCACTCAGTGCTATGGTTTAGTTGAGGTGTTAGGGCATGGGTTGGACTCGATGATCTTGAAGGTCTCTTCCAACCTAGTGATTGTGTGATTCTGTAATGAAGTGTTAATGGACACACAAGATAGATGTATTCTGAACCTTTATGTAGACTTATCTTTCTTTAGCCATTATGTTAATCTCAGACCAAACAAACTAAGCAAAAAAAAAGATGAGAACAAAAATATCCAGTAAAGGAATTCTAAGAAGGAGGAAGCTTGCAACGATCAGCAACAGTAAAGAAAACATAGAGAATTAAGTATCATTGTACAATTAATCAAACTTCTGTATTATGTCTATATTGTTGGTTGCTAAGTTTGCAGTTTTTATTTGTAAAGTATTTCAATTGCTTATAAAGAATTACACAGCTAATCAGTTAGAGCTGACATACATTTTGGCTAAATACCTATAATTACAGTTGTTTCATACCTGAGCCCCTGTTACTGATGTTGTGTAACAAGCAGTCCTGATTGCTGACATCAGCCCACTTAATGTTCCTGCATTTATGTGATAATTAGATAAAATCAAATAAAGACTTTCTAGTAACTTCATAAAATGAAGTAAATATATTTACTGAGATTAGTGTAGATCTAAAATATTATTTATGATTTCATCTTTTTTCTGACAGTAAAAAGGAGCATAAAAATACATGAGTTTTATCTAGGCAGTGCTACTTTATAAAAGTAACACTGTGCAGGTCTGTGATACATGAAGTGAAATTTGCAGAGATAACATTTTTGATTAGACCCACTATTTAGAAAAATACAGACAGTTCAAGGTTTTGTGCTTGGAAGGTCTCTGCTTCTCCCAGGTCTGTCAGCTCTCACTTGCACCCTTAGACCATCACTGCTACAACACAAACATTACATGTTCATGTTGACCTAGAATATACAGAGAAGCAACCAAAGCTGCCCTTGTACATGAGCATGTGGAAATGATGATCTGTTCAGAAATTAAGCTTCAAAGATATTCTAGAGCATCAGTTATTCAGTACATGCTACAAGTAAAATGTGTGGGTAGTATACGTGTCACAGAACATCACTTTAAATGTTAGAGCAATAAAACCACATTTGTTTAGCCCAAGGTAAAATTCATTGTAGACCGGAGGGTCTGAAAAGGGAGTTTTTTCCTGCATTGACTTGAAAGTGCAGATGTCCAGTGAGCATGAGCAAAGTGAATGCTCTACAGCAGTCACTCCATGCCTGGTGGAAGCCAGAAGGAAGGGAGCTCTAGCCTTTAGCCATGCACACCCAAGGTGACCACAGGAACGATCAGTAGAGAGGCTTGGATTTTCTCTTTCTTTCTGTAGGCTAGAGGAGATCAGCACTGCAGTGTGTCAGGCTGCACACAAACAGGCAGTCGAATTTCAGTCCTCCAAGATTTCTGCTCTCCCCTGTTCAATTCTTTATTTCACTGATTCTAAGTCAATCCTAGTAATGCTCATCCCATTACACAGTCCATGGTTGGGTCCTAGCCTTGTGGATCAGTTTGCTCTTAAGCTTTCCTCAGTCTGAGTAATCTGCAGCACTGCTTCTTTCCTTGACACCTCTGACATGTATCCTAGGCATCTCCTTTTCATTTTTAATCCCTTTACGAAAAAGTTCTTGATGGCCACCTGCCATAAGCCAGCAAGAGCAGCTTTGGCTTGCCAGGCTTCTCATTAAAGTAATTAACTCAAGCTCCAACTTTCCAGGCTCCATTTTATCACTTCCTGGGCACATGTAGCAGTAAGACAACACAAAGTTTATGAAGATTTTTAAATGAGTCACTCTCTACTTGGGCAGACAACAACAACAAACTTTTACAGGTGTTTCTTTACCTCCTCAGTCTGGTTTGTCCTCCACATTCAGGTAAAGAGTACCTCTGCAGAAATCTTTGTCTTTCCTATCCTGCTGTCATAATCTTTTCCCTGAATTGTAGAATTTTCATTCTGTATATCTGTTTTATTTTCTTTCATCTGATCTTGCAGTTAAACAGAACCATTCTGCTTTGGAAGTATGCCCATCTGTTCTGCCCCAGCATCCTTTGTCTGTCTGCAAGTTACCTTCTAGTGACCCTGCAGTCTTTCAAACTGTGTGATTTAAAAGCAGTGCTGTTAGCTCCTCTTCTCTTTCAAATCCTTCAGAAAGGCTGGAAAAAAGTGGTTTCAGCCATTCCATTTCTTGAAAACTAGTTTTTATTGTTTCTCATTAGTTGTATACATGGCAGACCCATGATGAAACATAGCCAATTCAGAAGCTTTTAAGATAAAACAATGGCATAGGAGTTTAGTAAAATTAATTGAAATTTTTCATTATATACAGATTCTCCAGGTCATCACATGGACATTTTCATATCTTGTGATGTTATGAGGAAACTCCTAATATTTAGGTTTATTCAAAATTTCTGTTTCCTGAAATCATATGGCTATATGAAAATACTGGTTTTCTTCAGGAAATTCTCATATGAACATAACCAGAGAATGGCTTTGCTGGGTCAGATCTATATGATCAAGGATGCAGTGTTTGACAGTGTTTAATGGCAAACTCTCACAATGTAATAGATAAGGGAAATACAGCATGATACTACTGTGTTTTCCCTTAGACATGTAAGAAATCAGTGGTTTAATGATTTCCTGAGCAGAAACTTGCACTGAGGTGGTGTTGTGGCTAGCAACCACGCGAAGAGTTTAATTCCATGAATTTGTCTAAGGCATTTTAACCCCCTTGTGCTTCTGGTCCCATAAAACCCTACATCAATGAATTTAACAAAAAGATTATGCACCATTTATTTTTGTTACTTTTGAACCTACTACTTCATACTTTCACTAGATGCTCTCTTGTTCTTCCTTACTCACCGTCCTCATGTCATTCTTTACAGGTTGTGATTTCCAAGCTGAAGAGTCTTAGTGTAGTAAGCTAAGACTTGGTAAAAAACTGTGTTATCCTACTGATAATTCTGATCTGGTTTTCTATATTTTTGTTCCCCTGCATCCTTTGTAACTTTATATTCCTCTGTGGTGGCTTCACTGTAAGGATAGAGTCTAATGTGTGGCTGCAGTATGAATTTGTTCACTGACGCAGAGATACTTTGTTTTCTTCTCTATCTCCTCCAGTAATTTCTGACATGTCACGTTCCACATATATTATTACTGACCATTGAGCTGATATTTTCAGAGGACTATAGAAAAAGATTGCCAAAAGCTCCTTCCCACACGGCTGGTTAATTTAGAGCCTATCTTTGCGTATGTAGTGCTGTATGTAAAGGGGGGGGGTTGTTTTTCTTCAGGTGTGTTGCTTTGCATTCATCAACATTAGGTTCAATAGTCATTTTAGTGGCCACTTACTCAGTGTGAGATATTGAGATATTTCTAAAATTCTCCATAGAGAATTTGTAGTTTTGAAGAACTTGAGTATCAGCATCAGTCTCTCTTTACTCATGGCACCCCCATTTTCTTATAATTTATGAGTATTCTGGACAGAGTTTAGCTAGAATGTACTGGTAACCTACTTCCATATTTTTCATCAACATGGTAAAACTTAGATATTTATTCCAGTCCTCAAAGCAGAAAGCCTACCATCTTATGCCAGGACAGTTTAATTTCAGAGTCTTTGATGAAGAACTTTATCAAAAACTTTTTTTAAAATCTGCTATACACTGTGTAGTCAATATCTAAGTGTTGATTTTTATCCCCCAAGTTAGTGCTGAAGTTGCTAACAGCTGTTTGCTTAGGAAACTCTGGGTGAAACCAAACATGCAAATTTAGTAAGTGCATAAACAGGATTCTACATATGTATTAAAAATTGTTATCTTAAAGCCTGTTTTGTAACTTTTCAATGATTGGTGTTGGCAATACAAGTAATTGCATGTAATTGGTAGTACTTTAGTATTTATTTCCCTTTCCCTTCTGTACAGCTTTTGTTAGGCATGGCTACTTGTAGATAGGGAGGAGGTGCCTCAGTAAAAACCTGATTCGCTGAAATACACCTAAGATTTACTCTGAAACTGAAGGGGATTTCTGGAGTTCCTAGGCTTTGCATTAGTGTGGTGCAGAAGGCAGAGTATCAGGCCCAGTAAGCCAAAGGCACTTTTCCTATGCAAGAAACCGAATGGTATAAAATGCTATCATTAATAGGCACTCATAGATAAATGTAAAGAGGGAAACTGTAAGCATACTTATAAATACAGAAGGCTTAACTCTACCATTAATTCACAGTTGCCGTAATTGAATCAGAGGTTGTGGGGTTACTGTGCTTCCAAAAGTACCAGCCAATATAGCTGCTAACCACAGGAACCTTCCAGCAAGAGAGTCTCTGTGGCCATAACAGGCTCCAGGTTTCCCATATATAATGTCCAACACTAAGTGAGATGGACAGAAATATCAGGAAAGTGCAAGGAGTGAGGTGGTCTCAGTTACTCATACTGAGTCACCAATGAGAGTAGTCTATGTGCCATGCCATTGAGTCTTGGATATGAAAGTACTGGTCCTGCCATTACTTTAGTAAGTGGAGGTGCAGAAATGTCATAAGAGCTATAGCATGTATCTTTTGGAAGCAGTCCTGAAATTAGGGTATAAAAAATAAGAGGTTGCTTTCTTAGTGTTTGTGCCTTCTCTTCTATAGCTCTTGTATCACAGTTTAAATTATCAATATCTATACTTCACTGCAGCTTCCTACTTTGATAGAGAAATGTACTTGACTCCCCACAGTTATTGCAATTGGAGGGGGCTCTGATTAGGATGCTTTTCCTAATTAAGTGATATCACCTAAAGTGAGTTTCCCTACCATTGTCTCACTGTGGTGTAAAAATAACAACAGATGAGAATCATTTGGTTATTTTATTTTCCTGATTAAAATGTCTTTACTAATTCAAATTTTACAGGGTAAAATTCCATCTTAATGAAAGACCGAGGGTCAGTTTTCTAACACAGCTAATTATGTGTCCTCATATCCCAATCACAGTTAGGGCTCAATTCCGTTGAATTCAACAGCAGCACGTCTGAGTAGATCCATACGTCAGGAGAAAGCCCAAGGTGGATACTCAGCCACCAGAGATCAAACAAAAGGTCCTTCAGAATGTTTTCTACCTGCAGTCAAGTCTGAGAGAAAGCTACATATCATGCCCCCCCCACCAAATACAGCATAAAAGTGAGTTTACACAGTGTGCCTGAACTTCTTTGACTTCAGCCGATTCTGTAAGAACTGTGCATTTCTGATACAATTTGTATGTTTCTGCTTTTGCAGTAAACCACTCTTCCCAGGGAAAACATTCCTCTAGAGACTTTTCCCTTTCTGTACTCCTTTTAAAGGTGCATCTGGACCCATATTTGACCAAAACTCTGCTCTCCTGGGGCGGGTAGTTCTACTGAACTGGTTGGCCACATAAAGGGGATTTGGAGCATCATTCTGTACTTTATGTTTCTTATTAGTAACTATAAATATGATAGATGAGTTTGTATTTTATCAGTACTTTCTCTTTGTTTCCCTGCCCTATTTAGGCGTCTGTTCATGAGGTTGCATAAGAAATCTTTTTAAGACCTAAAAATTTAAATAGGCATGGTCTTAAAAATATATTTCTCCCAGAAAAAGAAATAGTTTGTATTGGAAAAGAGTTGTTTTACTTAAGAAGTATATAAGTTAAATATATTCATTTGTATTAAAGAATTGCAGGCATAGGCATTGGATCTGATTCCTGCAGTTCTTCCAGCTGAATACCTTATTTATGGAATTCTTTCCCAAAACATGTTTCAGGGTCAGGCCTGGTTAGATAGACTTTTTAAATAGATTACTGTGTAATGTTCCTTCATTCATTTGTTGTTTGTTTACTTTTAACTCTAAAATATATGTTGCTTCAATCTTTCTCGTAACTGAATGCAGCACACTTTAAAAATCAGTTTTCTTTATACTAATATAAGAGTTGAATCAGGATTTCATATGGCTCATTCATTTCATTTTGACTAGGAGCACTCTGTAAAGAATATTTCATCCCTGTGCTGCTGTTTTCTGTGCCTTTGTGCCTGTGTGCTTAGCCACCAAGTAGTTTTCTTTCTTCTACTTCCTTTCTCAGTACTGTTGTTTTTATTGATTCTATTCCAATAAGTAACACACAAAAGAGAAGATTAGGACAGAAAGATTTGCTTGGTCCATCAATAAATTTCCTAGGCTTCATTAGCTGTAATTTCTTGAACAGACTTAGAGTTACGTCTACATTATGTAAATAAAATGTATAATCCAAAGGATCAGCTCTTTCTCATTTAATAATGTATACCAAAAATAATTCAGCTGAAGCCAGTGGCTTAAATTTGTACGAGAGTGCAGAAAACCAGGCTGGTGTACAAAATGGCAAATTCTTGTCACTTCTGCTTAGGCAAAAATCTAGAGAAAGACAGCTGTGAGAGTTTTGTCCAAATAAGAATTTTGATACTCAGCCAAGGAGCATGAAGACGACCAGAATTAAGTACCAGTATTTTCTGGATAGAAGTGTTTGATAGACTGCTCTGTGCTCATGATGTCTTTTTCTTCAAATGTTTTTCTTTTCAGTTGTACACAGCGCAGCAGATTCTCTCCATGTTGGCAGAAGACAATTTTGCTGTTGAAAATTATGACAAATGAAGTGATTGAATTTTCTCTTTTAAAATTTCTCGCACAGTATATCCTCCTATTGAGCCGAAGTCTAGTACCAACTTTCTGTAACTCCATGACTCCCTTTATAACTTTGTCTATCAAAAGGATTCAAATATTTTTACCTAAACCATTTGACCTTTCCCTGAGATATATTTGCTTTAAGAAACAATGAGTTCAGAGACAATTCTGTGACTACTTTAATACTCAAAGTAGACACTGAGGCATTAACACGGTATTTACCAAAAAAAAAATGGTGTCAGCAATGCAATTTTTCATTAGCTGCTGATCATAAAATTGCCAACGTGTTAAGAACATTGCAGTCTTTACAAACAAACAGCCTCATTCACAAATGTTTAATTGAAACATGAACATGAATGACACGATTGTCCTGCTGGTCAGTTTTGAATATCTCCTGTAATAGAAGCATTAAATAATTTGAAGGCATATGCTCTATTGCAGTAGTTTATTAAATACAAATGAGACTTCAGAGAAGCTTAAGAGCCGTCTTTGAAATTTCATTTACTTCTGCTTTCAATTCTTATTGAAAGGGGTTTGGGATTGTTTTTTACTGTTTGTTTCTTCTTTTTTTT
>WAAE01014312.1:0-105514 GCA_013400495.1 Nicator chloris | reverse complement strand
TGAACCTCTCAATTGACATTCAAGACCTCCCAAAACCACTCTCAGACATGCAATGTGGAAATGTGAAACAGCCTTGACCTGTTAGAAGCTTTTACATTGTGGACTTAGTGACCTCTCAAATTGGAATGTAAAAAGGCAAATAAAGAGAAGTGGGAGAGATTTTGAGTTTGTGAATTTTTGTTTTGCAGTGGTGTCTCAAAGATGGGATGCACTTAATTGAGATCTCTACTTAGTAGGTTTATTCCTTTCTAAAAATGTAATTGAGTGTATTAAGCCCACCTGGATTAGCCATCTCTCTGTGCTTGATAATCACACTCCCACCTTCTCCTGCTGCTCCCTCTTCTTTATCTCCTTCTCACATATAAATTGCGTCTCAGAATATCCAAACTTAATCCACAAAGAGGCCATGCAAATCTAATCCTCCAAATATATCTCTAAAAAAAATCCCATTTCATTATTTACCCTAATCCTGCACACAGACAGCACAAGACACAATCACCTCACAGTGATAATGATTTGCACAGCTTGAAGAGTTCTTTTGACACTCAGGAAGATCCAACTGGTTAAACAATCACTCTTTCATGCATCACTGTCTAATTACTCTTCACATGACTGCTGGGGGACCTCAACTTATTGCCATACACCACCAGCATTTCAGGAGAAAATGGACAAACAACTGCTTTTAGATAATCTCCTTCCTCATCACATAACCTGAAGTTGACTACTTATCACCTCAAGAACATTGTGATGTCAAAATTTTAAGGTAATATTGTTTAAAAGAAGAAGCCTCACCTAGAAATGGGTAATGGGAATGAGGCAGATAAAGGTAGATTTGCTATTCACAGCATGGGATTTAGAGTTAACTGCAGTTCTGCCAGCTTTAGATGCATTTTGATTTGTTTTGTTGGCCTGTAATCACAAAAATCAATTGCAATGTTGTGTGTTGACAGCAGCAGCCCAGCTCCACTGAGGTGTTTTCAGGACTGGGAATCAGGGGCTCCTCCCAGAACCAAAGTAGGAATAACATTGATTTTTTTGAAGATTTTTCTCCACAAAATGTCATAAACTGAAATACTGCTGGAACATATCAATTTCTAATCTTGTCTCTAGATACAAAACGCTCAAAATAGGTAGGAACTAAGACAACCTGCTTTCCATCCAGGGATATTCTAGGTAAAGCCAGCAATCCCATAATTTCATTTTAACAGTGTTTACTTTACTAAAAACACTTCAAAGATCTGAGGAGTTTTTCCCCCCCCAGATGTTGTGCTGAATGCCATCTGCTTTATTCCTGAAAGAATAAAAGCCATCATACATTTTGCTTCAAGATAAAGTGAAGCAGAGTGGTCATTAGCCAAAAAAAAATACAGAGAAATGAGGAGTTTCCTGAATACATAATTAGAGATCTAATGAAATGGACTCCTTTACCCAAAAAATGAGGAGATTAGAAAATGGAGGAAGGCAAGAAAAGGCCTCATCAGCTTTGTGGAAAGTACAAAATATAGAGAGGAGAAAAACACCCTCTAAATTTTATAAGTTGAGTGTAATTTAAATGTATATTTTTCACTGATGAAAAATTCCAGAGGACACTTCCCAGGCCAAAGTCTCTCCTTTTTTATTTTGGTTCTATTTTAGAAATTATATTTATGGATCTATTTTCTTTCCCTCCATTATCAGAGCTAATAAATACATTTCCAAACTAAACTTTGATTGAAATTTTGCTCGCTGGAATTTTTTCTCCACTGCACAAATCAACATTTCAAGCTGCCCTCCTCTGTAAGAGGCACTTACTAAAGACATTTTAGAAAACTACCAAGCAGACCTTCAACATCCTGAAGCAGCAAGAACCACTTGGAATAAGCAACAGCAATTAGAGATGATGATATCTCCTGTCATATCCACACATCAATCTGGAAACAGAATTTAGCTCAAGATTTATTCAGCTCTGCAGTCTGAAGCTGCAGCCACGGACACAACCTCAGAATGTGATTCCTCCCCAATCACAAGAGAGCTTACAGACACTGGGAAGCCCCAAATGATGCCACTGACCACCAGAGATCTCAAAGACATTGCCAAGACAATAGAAGGTGATTTTGTCTAATTTCTACCCAGTCAAGCACAGCAGTGATAAGGTGATATCCCATTCCAATCTGTTTCATAGTTTCACCCAGTCAAAGCTTCTGTTGCTTCCTTCCACACTTTTTTTACGGATTTCTGCAGCAGTTTTTCATTTGCAGAATTATTTTTCCACTGTACAACATCCTGCATGGCCATTAAGTAGCTATTAGGGTTGTGTACTTTACTTTGGCATTTATGTTGCACATAAAAAGATTAAAGGACCATCAACCACTCTCTTTTCATTTAATTATTTCTACTCCACTGACCGTATTTCCAGTGCATTATGCTAAGTGATGGAATCCTACCACGTTTAAAAACATATTTATTCCTAGTGGACAAGACTATAAAAAATAACACACAACTGTTTATTTTAGACCACTACAATACAGATTTGCTCTGCATGCTTCCCAGGACACAACAGTTTTCTCTGATTATCTCTTCCATGATTTATCACACATTTACAATCTATACCTGGGTAAAACCCACAGAAGTCACCCACTCACACCTTCACACACAGAAGCTGTTGGAAACAACTGCATCAGCAAAGTTCATGTGAATTTTCACTTTTACACCATCCCTCTGATATAAGACATTTATTCAACATGTATTAATTTCTCTCAGACATCCTTTGGCCTCATCTTCAGTGACTTCCTTGGCAATACTTGTATTTTTGTCCCCACACTCCACATCTGGCCAAACACATGGGAGAAGGACAAGCCACAGTCACTGTCAAAAAATTCCTGAATGTTATTGAAATCTCCCTTCAACTTGCTCATACCTGAGCCCCCTATGTATCCACCAACACTGTTAGAGCAGCTTAAGTAGGTTATCAAAGCTTTTTGCCTCTGTGTCTATCTACACCTTCTGTGTTTCAGGAAAACAAGCAACTTCCTTGGCTTTATTTTAAAGTATCTCTGAGTGCACTGCTTTCACACAAGGGGGAGTGATTGTAGGCTCCTTGAAAGGGGCTGGGAGTGAAGCAAACACACAGGGGGATGAAGGCAACAGGAGTTATATTTAACAGGTTTAGAACTCACACTGTTCTATACCACTAAAGCTCTGGCTTATTTTATTTTAAATGAATGTATTTTTGTGCTATTACTTTTCAAATAGTTTGCATACTGCTGGGGTAACAAATCTATCATGTAGGTAAGATAAAAAAACAGCATCTGTTTCCCACCATGGCAACCAAGAAGACTGAATCAAAGAGAGGTCCCTCATGCTGCTGACACCAAGGAAACAATTTGGGTGATTGATCTGAATCACGACATTAAAGGGGTTGAGATTCTAGCTAAGGGTTAGAAGCAATTCATATTGATCAGGGTATAAGTTAGATAAACAAATGATAGGTTAATGATTATTAGATGTTTGAGCTAGAGCTAATTGTCATATTGTTTGCCATTATGAGCTTGTTTATAGAAGAAAGTGGAGTAAGAGAATCGTTACAAGAACAGATTGAAACCAGCAGAACAATGGCCAGCGCCTGGGCCTTACATCAATCCATAACAAGGCAGGGGCCTTGGATTGTGCCAAAGGGTCATGGAGACCTGATGAAGACATTCCTTACTTCATCCTTCAGGACCACTGACCCAATTCAAGACCACGACTCAATTCAAGAGAAGAACTACTCACACGTGAAGGACTAACAGCCTCATTTTAATACGAAGCGGAGATGGGAGGTGTTGGGGTTATGCACATGTATTGTATGTAAGATCTTGGGAAATAAATAGAGGACAAAGAACCTTGCATGGGGCTGCCACATCTCCTGTGCAGCCCGCCAGTGTCTCAATAAAGACACCACTTTCTAAATTTAATTAGTTAGAGAGTCTTCGTCCGTGATCTTTGGTTTTAACGACTCAGATCCTACAGCATCATGGATACAAATCCACTGCAGACCACCTTTGCCACAGGGTGAAACAGGCAGCTCACACTATTCCCAAAGGATTCAACTTCTTTGGGAAGAGTGCAAGAGGAGATTTTTAACTGCACAGGAGTGAGAACAGTGATTCCTGTTCCAAGGATCATCCTGGAAGAAATTCAGATGAAAACACTGGGTAATCTGTGAGTGACAGATACTTCTTGTTGTGTGAAAAGCAAACAAGAAATAAAAAGCCAGAACAACCTCTAGACACACAGACAAGCATTTGGGATAAGAAGTCTGCAAGAAGATCCTTTTCTCAAATAAAATTAACCCTTAGAGGGTTATTATCACAATTTTACAGAACAGCTCCAGACAGGAAAAAGAAAGTGTCAATAGCTTGGAGGATTCTAAATAAAAGATGCAAGCCATACTGACTTTGGATGACATGGAGATGTTTAATAAACACTTTATTACATTCAAATCCCACTCTCTGATAGTCACACTGTTTCTTCTTTACTTTAAGAGGACTGCCACCTACTGAGTTACCCTCACCTTCAACTGGTTTCAGGAAAGAGATCAACATTACCTTCAAACTAAGAGAATTTGGACAGCAGATTTTATATATTTTTATATAAAAATATAAAAAGTTATCTTAATTTGTAAGGATTAGAGTGCTGGGCATCTTCTTTGCTGCAGAAGTTGTTTTGGTATTGATCTGGAAATCCTTGCTGGTAACTGCTGACTGGTTGCTTTCAGTTTTAAGTGCTTTGAAGATGTGATTTTATCTGGAATATTTCCTAGTGATTGACTATCATCTGTAAGGAGTGTGGAAAAAACCCCACAAATGACAGATTCCTAGATCTGCATTCATACATAATCTAAAAAAATTCCACAGATATTACCTAGAAAAGTATTCCAAAACGTTTACACATAATTATTACAATTCAAGATAAACCCCACTGCTCAGCAAGTACAAAAAAGACAGAAAAATATCTCCTTCTCCCCAGTCTCCTCCTGCCTTGGCATGTCCTTTCTTAATTTTTATATCCAGGCAGAAAAACTGAGTGAACTGAAACGAGGCTGAGCACCAATGAAACGGTAGCGATGATTTCCCCTTAAATTCGGTGCCCAAAGATGCCATCTAGTGACCACCTACTGAACGCAGGGACTGCTCCCGAAAATGCAGCTCAGAGCACACGTTACACATCAGCCGTGAGGGGCATCTCCATCACTCTCTGCGTGTGCGTGAGAAGCAGAAGGGTTAAGCCCTCAGCTAGGGTGTTTTTATTCAAGGACATCCCTTGGCACATCTGTCACTCCTTCCCTGCTCCAATCACTCCATCCAGAACGGGGCTTCTGTCTCAGGGAACATTTCTGGCAGCCTCGTGTCCGTGTGCATCCACAAACAGCAGAACCCTGAGGCATTCACTGTTCCCCACCATCTCCTAGCCAGGAAAGATCCTGTCTGCTCTTTCTACCCACACATATTAATTTTGACTTTACTTGGAAAGAAGTAATCTTTGGATGGCAGCCAAAGGATCAGGATCAGAGCACTGGCCCAGGTAGAACACAGGCTGGGAGAGAAGGATGCTAATCCCAAATTTTGGTGAGCCAGGAATATGGGACCAAATGAAAGGAAAAACCTCAATAGGGATGGCTCTTTGGAAAACTTGAGTCCAAACTGACAGCCAAGAGAAATTTCTTCAACACCCTCCCCCCCTTGCTGATATTGTCTGTTAGGAAATGTAAGGAAGGGCTTTTGCACAGTATCAGGTGCACACTGGTGACCTTATCCTGAATTTAAACCAGGGCCACAGAAGAGCTGTACGCACACACAGCATCCAGAAGTCAAATCAGAGAGTGAAATTCAAGTTTGGATTGTATCTTTTTAAAATTCTGCTACTGTAGGGCACGGTAATTGATTTTCTGTAAGGAAAAAGGTGCAATCAGCACGTTCAGGATGTAGGAAGGCTTTTTGCATATTGATATCCCAGATAAAGATACCAGAACAGTCCAATTTATTGAGCCCCCAAACAGATGCTTTGGATTTTAGGATACTAATGGAATGAATTGATTTGTGCAATACAATATATTAACTTCAAGAAACCCTGACTTAAATATTGTCATCAAACCATTAGATAGCTCATCAAATGCATACAATAACAATTCAGAATATGTTCTTGCTCCCGAGATGCTGAAAAACATTAAGCACCAGGTTATGTATTATGCACATTTGAAAGATGGTCTACAGGATATCTTTTACTTTTTTTACTTTAGAATAGCTCGGCAAGAAGATCAGGAAAAACCAACAAGGAAGAGAAAAATCAATACAAAATCACTGGTGTTTTCATATTCACATGAAAGTCTGATCATGTAAGCAAAATGAGTATTGCAAAATCAGGTTAAACCTGATTTAGGGCATCAAAAATGAATTCTTGAAATATCCATGGCACGTACACACATCACAGGAGGGACAGCAACATTATATAGTGCAGGTTTCAGAAAAAACATTGAAAATGTGCCTTTGCAAAATAAAGACTTTCATCAAAAAAACCCATAAAAACAAAACAAACCCAAACTACTTAAAAACAGTATAGGTTTAAAACTAAAGTTGTAAAAGTATCATTTATCAGCAATGATGCAATTTTTAAGTGTCCTAATGCTTTGTATCAGCCACATTTCAAGAAAACTTCAGTTTAGCTCCAGAAAAACAACCAGTTTCCAGGAATTCATTGGCCTCTTACATTTATGAATGGCAATAATGTTAAGTCACAACTCTTCATGTGTGTTTGGGAAAACACTGAAGCCACTGTTACATGTTTAGGAGGTAGGGTGAAATGAGTTTCTTCTTTTCATGCTCCTTCAAGTGACATCTTTGCAACCTTTACCTTAAAGCTTGACTATAAGAAACTACATGGGCAAATTTAATTTAATCTAAAGGTATGAAGTTAGAATGGATTAAAAAAAAAATCAGAATGACAGGGATTGTGGCAATTTAAATTCACATTTGCAGTTCAAACTACTTTTCAAGCCACTCACAACCTTTTAGTGACCCAGTAGTCTTGGTTATCCCAGTTTGTGTCTGCCAAACCTGAGCAGATAATAGGGCTGAGTGTGAGCATGCCAGACTGGGAATTAAGTAATACTCAGGCAATAATCACTTCAAGTTGAATGATTTCCATTCAAAACTATCTGTTGTTGTGGTTAGTGTGGTTTCTCTGTGCTTTGAAATGAGAGCTGAAAGTTAAATCATCTATCTGCCACTTAGTGACAGGTTGCATTCTCCAGAGCCTGCACTGTAAAAGGTTTATTCAGATTTAAGCTGAGAGTTCTGGCTTAAAACCCAAAACAACCACTATTCACCCAAATGCTTCCCAGAACAAGATTCCAGCAATCAGGGATAAGTGGTATTTTAAGCCTACCCATTTCAGTGCCTGAGTAATCTATTTGAGCTATCTGAAGCAGGAGGATTATTAAGGGAAAATCCTTGTCAGGGTGAATCCTGTTAGAAAGCCCAGATCCTGTTCCCTGTGTGCACGACAGTACCTGTGATCCTGCTGCCAACTATTTTCCTTCTATTCTGCCAACATCTTGGGATATTGGATGTTTTTTCAAGCTTGTCCCTCATAAATAACATGACAACTTGAAATTTATCCCTGTTTATAGTTTACTGGAAAACACTGGAAGAATCTCAAAATTACATGTGCTTGATGACACATGAAACACTTCATCAATATTGTTTTCATATAGGATGAGCTAAGAAACTGGACAGTGTTTTTCAAGGAAAATTCTTAATATCTTTTGATTCCGAGTAGATCTGATGATAGATGTTACCTGCTGCCTTATTTGTCACTCAGGTCAATTCAGAAGGATAACCAACTGATTTTTTACTTTTAAAAGATTCAGTAATACATCTTAAATTGGATTAAACCAGCCTTGCAAGAACTTTATGAAGTGCTTGGCTGATTAACGCAAGTATTTCCACTTAACTTTTAAATGTGATGAGTTGCAGCATCCTACGGAGTACGGTCAGGACTTCAAAAAATTCTGAAGATTTACTTTTGAACAAGAATATTTATGATACATGTCAGTCTTCCAGCTCTATCAACAGCGTGAAACCTCACTGAATCCCCAAATCCAGGAACTATGGTGTAGCTCGTTGTCGTTCAAATAAATTTTTTTTATTTTCAGAACTGAACCCTAAAACATTTATCAAAATGAATACTTAAAAACATCTTGGTAGAGGTGAAGCTTCTCATTAAATAATCAGTATCACCTGCATTTATTAGACAGCTAATAAGACATATGCTAATAAACTCAACACCTGTTTAATGAGGAGAAGTTCAGCAATATTTAACAGTTCTCTTCCCAGACATAGCCTGATTAAATACAAGTTTGGGTTCAAGGTTACTTAGACTTTAGACACAGCAGTCACTATTTTAGGAACAATTTACAGAGAGTTTTGCACACAAACTAAACTAAAAATATGTATATATTTCCCATCTTAGTGGCAGCATTAAAAGCACAGTTAAAAACACGCACAAAGAGAAGCTGGAGGTAGTGGCACACCAAAGTTCATGGCTCTAGCAGCACTTGCAGCCACGCTGCTCCCCAGGTGTGTGTCCTTCCCTACTTCTCAGTCTCACAAACACTTCCCACCCCGAGCCACTCAGGGGCACCAAGCCCTCATGATGAGGTCTGGGACTGTCTGTGTGTGCCAAGAAGTGTCTGTCCTTCCCAGCACTCCTGCAATCTGCTTTGAGGGAGTGGGGACCTGAGGACATCCACTCCTCAGAACAGCATCCCTCTGCTGCAGCAGGGAGGAAAGCAGCAGCAGGCTGTTCAGCAGCAACAGCATCATCCCACGGCTGGGCTGCTCAGGAAACACAAAAAGTGGGGTTTTTTTACCCCCAAAAAGTGGGGCAGTGATGTATCACCCCTCTGACAGTCATTTCCACCTCCCTGTTTTCCTACAGACTCTGCCCTTGCCCCAATAAACAAGACATTTGCAGGACCATAATAACTTTCTTTTCTCATTTGCCCACCTGCTGCCCAGAATACAGGTAATACCTCACCAGCTCACCCTGAAAATGGTAATTCATTTATAATCAAAGCATTAAAGCAAATGAGGAAGAGTAATATAAGGAGTTCAAGTGTCCATTTGAAAACAAACAACAGCCTTAAGATTTGTTTTCTAAAAATGAAACAAGAATCTTTGTCTTTCTCTGGGGCAAGCTCCTAGGAAATATCTGTAACATTAGAAACATCCTCTGGTTCTTAAAATAAACCAGTTCTGGCATTATTTCTTTTGACAGTCTTGTTTGCTGCATGTAGCTGTCTCTTGTCCTTGGATGATAAAATCTTAGTATGAGAACTTGGGGATTTTGGGGAAGTGCCTTGGATTTTCCTATCTATATTTGCTTTTTTCTCTCAAACAGTGACCTAGGGCCTCAAAGTCTCCTATGAGATCAACCCAAAAGAGAGGTTTGATCCAGGCAAAATGAAAGAAAAAGTACAATCTATAAGGATTTACAGTCAGGAATGAAACTATTTTCCTTCTTTTTAAAGTCTTGACTAACGTTAATAAAACATTTAGAAACAGCTTTATAACGTACTTGACAAAATATGAGATAAAGATATGTTATATTTCATTTCCTTAAACTACTAATGTATTGTTCAGTGTATCCAATACAATTACATCTATTATTTTCAGGAGAGCAGCCGAAATATAGAACTATTTTCAATGTCTCTCTAGACAGCACTAAACTAATTCTTGATGTGTGCAAAGCAGAGCTGCAAGTATGGAGAAAAGACTCAGTGATTGTTGTATAATTAGAGTTGAACCCTTGGCTACAAAAAACAAAGAAACAAACAAAAAAACCAACAAAAAACAACAACAACAACAACAACCCCAAAACACTACACTGAAGTGCTTTTTGCTTATAAGTCATCCACAAAATCAGCTTGACTTTCACAGCCACATTTTATATTTGTGAATTGTGGACTGACTGGAGGGTTGAGAAAGTTGATGGACTGAAATCTTCCATTTCAGTTCAGACAGCAAAGCTCAAGTTTCAAACTCAGCTACAAACAAAAACTTTTGTGTGTAAATAACATAACTAAGGTACACTACCATTTAAAATTCAATCCATTTTGCGAGTTCACAGTTGGAAACATTCACTGAGGTCTGTCTGTTTTACCAGAAGACCAGTAATCTATTTCTGACCCCTTTAGTACTGATCGATAATAAAATGAGCCAAGCTCTCTAGCAAGGGAGGGAAGCAAAAAGCAGTGCCATGATTTCAGAAAAGAATATGGATTATCTGACAGCTGCTCTGTTTAGGCATCATTTTCCTGATCACCTCCAGCACTGCCATTACTTTAAGCAGCTGGTCCATCATCTTCCTTAAATTAAGAAGAATTTTATCTCAACTAACTGGGGAGTGTTTCAAAGAGTTTTCAGCCTCTGTTGTCAATCCTTTCATCTGAGCCATTAAAAATCAGAAGGGAAAAAAAGCCCCAATGTGTCATTTAGTACAGCAGAAAAAAGATGACTTATCAACACTCTTGGAATATGTACAGATCTAAGGGTTGCCTTGCTTTTTGCTGGGTTTTTTTTCAGAGTTGCTTTTAAAAGTGTTAGGCCATGCTAAATGTAATGAGTTAGATGAGTTATGGCATTTAATTTAATCCTGATAGATAGCCAGAATAATTTCAATAGAAGTCATGTTCTGATATAAATCATATTTACACAGGCGCGTCAGAAAATCCTGGTGAAACTGAATTTCAGGGGGAAAAAATGGATGTTAAAGTAAAAGCTATTAATACTGTCATTTAAGATACTTAGAGAAAGCAAAAAGATCAATCATAGTTGATCATAGGTTCATAAGATATTACAAAGTATCATTAATTTTAAAAATAACAAAAGAAAATAATTACTATAGAGATGTTAGCATTAAAATATATATTCTTTATGAAATTTGAAATGCCCCAGAATACCAAGAGGTGAAAGCTACAGAGTTTTGTCTACTAACAGTCATTAAGATTTCCCAGGTTTGTTAAAATTTAAGTAGCTTGAAACAGATTATCTTGGATCGAATAAACCATGTTATATGACTAGTTTCCACAAGAACAACTGGGAATCAAAAAATTAGGTATTACTCCTAGGTTTTTAGCACATTACAGAACAGGGCTGCTCAAATTCTGCCACAAGCTGAAGTATTCTCTCTTAAACCAATAATTGGGCTTAAATTCCCCAGGAGGCTCCATCACTTCATAAATCATTCACTTCATAACTTTAACTTTTTGGTGCTTCTACAGTAATTTGCAACATTAGACATCTCTGATGTCTCTGTCTGCTCTCAGACTTGAAAATATTCCACGGGCTGTGATTTTGAACAGAAAATGGGAATGCATCACTGGAAGTAAAAGGCATAAACCATCACAGTAACTCCTTTCTTGAAACATCCCTCAGAGTTTGCACTTCTTTGATCCTCTATGGTGTGACAGATGATTTCTTGAGGGGGAAAAAAAATGCAGAAAGAACCAGAAGAGGAAAAACTCCCCACCTGCATGTCCAATTTCACACAGCAGCAATCCCAGATGCACTGGAAATGTTGAGTTTCCTACCATGTAACTCTCATTTGATATTGCTATGCTATGTAATTTATTTTTAGACTATTTCAATGCTTTGGAGAGTTGTGCTGCTCCTTTCCAGCTGATTAGAGTTATTCCTAAGTGGCTCTTAGCAAGCATGGAAATGGGAGTGAAAGGGATGAAGAACATGTCAGCTGCAAAGCCCAGAGAGTAAAATATTATGAATTAAAAATTACTTATTCAGAGATAAGTATGCAGACAGGCTTACATTCTCTACAAGCTCTAGACATAGGTTTGCCTTTTTTTTTTTTTTTGGTCAATATTTCTTTTATGTTTTGGCCTTATGCAGTCCTCAAAAACGTGGAAAAATGATGAAATTATTAGCATGGAATCCTTTGTTTACTCTTCCTACAAAGCAGACCTGTATCATTATTTGAGAAATGGGTTAGTAGTCCCAGTCTCCCTACGGATTTCTAACAAATGCTCCTGTTACAGTAAGAAATCTCTATTGCATGTTGCTCAGAAGATCAAGACTAAAAGAAGGAAAGGCCTTTCAAGGCACCTTTGGCCAGAGAGGACACCCTGCAGGTTGTGTGGGAAGCAGATGGCTCCCTCCCATAGCCAGCCTGCAGATAAAAACAGCTCTCCAGTTACCTCTGCCTCCCAATTCCCATTATTATTGAGTGATGATTCATTTCAGAGCCTTCTCCCAAACTGCTGTTTATCATTACTGGGAACACAAATGCCTCGCTCAGCTAAGCTAAAGTGCAGAAACTTGCTGAGGTTCATTCTTTGAATTTCCATTACTTGAGACCAAAAAGTGGGGTTGATTTACATCCTCAGCTATAGAGAGTTGTCAGAATTAGTTGATTATTACTGCACCAAGCTCCTGTGTCAGCTGGGCTTTGTGGGCTGGCTTGCCAGTACCTCACATCTAGTTCTTTGCATTGATTTTTTTTCCCCCCAGTATAGTTTTCCCACTGATTGATGGAGGAGAATGCAGTTTAAGCAAAAATATGATATATGGCATATTCCTGATCTTTCTAAAGCATAAATCGGACACAGAATATCTTTGTGGACGATCATTGTATTGAGTGTTGTCATCCATTCCCATGTTTTTAATGACAGATTTATCCATGGGAAACATTATGTGGCAGAAAATCACTCCTCAAAAGAAGAAATTGCTCAGAATCCTGTGAGCCAGGTGGTTGGTTGTGCAAAACACCAAAGCAAGGCAGGAAAGAATATTTCAGAGGTCAGAGCTTTGGCCAACATCCTTCAAGGCAGGGGGACTGACTGAAAAGTGTCTGACCTGTCAGCTTGGGCTCTGGGTACCAGGGTTACGATGGGATCCCACGTTCAGGATGTTATAGATACATGTTATGATATTGGCTTTTCGCAAGTATTAAGATGAATGTTATATGTGTAGTGAATGTTATATGTGTAGTGTCAGAATGACTCTGCTGTATAGTTCTTTTTACTTAGACACTGTAGTGGGATAGCTGATATATACCTGTGCTTGTAATTGAACTGTCTGCTTGCTTGGGATAACTTCCAATGAACATGTGAAGAGGACCCTGCTATTGATATGCCAAATTATCAGCACCTGCCGTCTGAAGAAAGCATGGAGCATAGCCCTAACTGGAGGGGATAAGGAAACTACAGCCAAGGAACACGCATGCTCTAAAAAGGCGGACCCAAGGAGTGGCCATGCAAAACTCTTCTTAGAAAAAGATGAATATGCATCACACCCTATGCATATGCAACAGGCAGATGTAACAGAAAAAGTATTTAAAGGGTCCCTGAGAGATTTCAGGTGTGCTCTTGGCTCAGTGCCAAGACACCCGGTCAGCCAAGGTACCAGGTCGACCGTATGAACCTTGTGCTTGCTTTCTGTCTCTTATTGTCTTTTTATTAAACTCTTTAAATTTTACCAGGAAAGTGAACCTCGTTTTTCACAAGGAGCCTGACTGGAATTACAAAGATATAATGAAGGTGGAATAGTCATCCCTCGAGTTTTCAACCCATTTGAAATGGCTGCCTTTGTATCTGCATCACAGCACACTTTTTCAACTACATGTGAGGCAACCTCGCCTTTTAAATTCGATTTTAATTTGGGTTTATATTTTCTTGGCCATACTGAGTTCAGCCCTCACTGTTGAGTCAGAACACGTTTCCCAGCTCTCAGAACTTCTTAGCTCCTTACACTACTGCCATGACAATGTTTGTGATTAGCTTTCCCAACAAAAATATCTTTCCCTCACATATATAAATTTCTTTTATACTTCCTCATTTAGTCCTTCCAGCTGCAGCAATGTTTTGTCCTTAACTGCTGCTGCTCACACCAAACAGTTTAAGTTGCTCAATAATTCTGTCACATATACACAGGTATCTTCTACTCAAGGTGAAATCTTGTGGAAGGAGAATTTATCAAAATTTATTATCAAAACCCTTGAGGTGCTGATTTGGTGAGATACTGTCTCTTCTGTCTCATTGAAACCCACTTCTTTCTAGTGGTTTCCAAAGTTATTTGTGCATAGAATTTTTCAGAGTTCTATTAATCACAACAATATTTCTATTTATTCTTCAGTTGCCTTTCTAGCTAAAAATTAGCCAGAACTGCTCATAACAAATCAGGAAAAATTTGCTAAAAAGGATTTTGCTTGTCTGGGTCATTTATAAAAGGTGGGTCATTTAGGCTGGATGGAAAGGTTTTTTGTTTTCAGTTTTTTTTCCCTCTCCACTGCTGTGTTTAACACGAAATCACAGAATCAATTATATGGGCTTAAGGCACTGGTTTTACATATGGATATCTATTATGTCCAGAAAGCAAATTTGGGAAAAAAAAGATTCCTGTCCTTCTGGAAGGCCAGTACAGATGTCAGCTCCTCAATCCACAGGAAAGCATCTTTCCTTCTTGCAGGAAGGAAAATCCATTTTTTTGCAGGAAGGAAAATGCATTTTCTAGCAGCCTGGCTGACTCGATTGCCTGGGAAGGTGTTGTGCTAATTATAAAAAGAGATGGTGGAAATGAGGAACAAATCTGGTTTTACTGAATGCACAGGGCGTTAAAAACTAAGAATGTGGAAAATGGAAAATTCTGTGCTCCAGAAACAGCAAAAGGATGCGTTTTATTAACTCATCTTGGACTTGCTTGGTAACTTCTGGGCTTGAGAGGCAATGCTGGATAAGGATTGCTGCAGGTTCTGCTTTTAACACCTGCGTTTGGTTACATAGGTAAAAAAGAAATTGCAAGGGAACTTTGCTGGATAATCTGTCACTGTTTTCGAGTGGCTGCAAACTCAGGAATAAGGGCTACCAAACAAAAGCACAGGCGCTGTGCTCAGAGAAGGACTGGACAGGCACTCAGTCTGGCTGACAGGGTGGTCTCGGTGATCCCCGAGATCTTTCCCGACCCAAATATTCCGTGCCTCTGTGCCACTTGGGCCGGGAAGTGCCAGTGTGGGGGCCTGGCAGAGTCTGCTGTGACACTAGAGGTCAGCACGGGCGCAGCTCCACGGGCAGCGTCGGGCCGGGAATGTGCCCTGTGGGTGCTGCCTCCCGTGTGTGCCACAGCCCCCAGGACTGGCACAGCTCGGGCTGCTCAAATCCGATCCTCTCCTGGAGGAACGAGCTCTCAGCACTGCTAATGGTCACTGCAGCCACATCAGATCTGCCCGCATCAGATCTGGTCCGAAATAAACTCCCAGCACTCCGACAGCTACCAAGAAGGTGTATCTCAAGGCCACAGGAGAGAAAAAAGGCACGAAGGAGGCTACGGAATGAAAACTCATCCTAAGGCAATATTAAAAATGAGGCTGGAACTCAAGGAGAGGTGCACTGAGGAGGCCAAGAGTTGAAAGACAGCAAGAATCTCTCAGACACACTGAGTCTGCCCTCATTTCAGTATCATTTGCAAAATCTACGAGTTCTCCGGGCACTTTAGGGAGGGACGAATAATAAATGATAAAGTTAGAGTGTAGTAAAGATAAGTTCCAGCCTGAAAATGAATACTTCACCTCAGTTGTGGGCAATCAAATAGCCCTGAATTCTGAAGGATGTGGAGCATAAAATCACAAGTGTAATAGAAAGCATTTATGTAGTAACTCTCTCAAGTTTATGTAATACCTTATGATGGAAGAAAAGCAAACAGAAACATCTAAATTAAAGCAGGAGAAACTTCATGTCAACTTACCCAGAACATTTTAGCAAAAGAAAAATAATTATATTTTAACGTATTTCGGAATAGAAAGACATTTCAGAACGGAATTGGCTCGTTACTGAATAACACAAGATAACTGTCAATGCAGAAAGAGTAAATATGTGACATTTGTATTCTGTGTTTGAGCAGGTAAAATGCAAGATGATGTGCCAACCTCATCTGAGGGAATACTTCTACTCTCAGAATAATTCCGGAGAATGTTAAAAACTAGCTACAAAGGCTACACTTTTTAAAACAAGGTAGCAAAAAGGTTTTGTTTGTAAGAACTTTTTAAAAGCTGGCAAAAGAATTTAGCAAAACACAATAATGATTTTCTTTGTTGTTCTTCTTCCATTGGATCTCAAAATGTCAAGGGGACTTCTTTAGACAGGAAAGCAGCAGGTCCTGTGCTGGTGCTATTAAAGGGTAAATGAAACAACCTGGATAATTAGAAGCCCACAGGCCTGGCATCAACCCTAGCAAAATAATGGAGCAATTCCTACAAGTCTCAATTAATGAAGGATTAAAGGAGGGATGTAGAATTAATGCCAGTCAATATGATTTTTTTTTTGGCAAACAGAACCTGCCAAGCTGGCATGGTCACAGGAATCAGGTGCTGTTTCATCCTGCCCACTTCCAGAGAACAGCTGGGATTGCAATAAAGTTCCCTAAAAATTGAACTTTCCTTAGAAGGGAGATTATACATCAGCCTGACATGAAACACCTGCCCAGCAGTTTTACTGGGCCTGGAGTGTTTAATTGGAGTTTGTTTTTTCCAAGAACTACTCCTCTTTCCTTCACTCACGGCGTGCAAATGACAAGCCTCTATTAAACACAATTGTCCAAACTTAATAGCAAAAGGAAGCTGCTGGAAGAAATGTTCCTAAATCTCATTGAGGGGAAAGAACTGTTGCTGTGGTGCTGGTGTGGAAAAGGCTGAGTCTGAGCTTCATTTCCTCCACATTGAAATTATCTGCTTTCTAAATCATTATCATAAGAAGTTCTGCTGCTTTGCAAAGACCTCGATGCAAATTCTTGCAAGTGGCACAAGTTTGTGATGTTTCTCAGCTGATGTTCTTTCAGCAATCCCAGCAGACCTAATTTAATTTCTAATCATTTCACCATGCCTAACACATTTTTCTAAATTACTTCTGCATTTGTACTCAGAGGGAATACTGGCTGATTTTTGCTTATAAAGCTTTCCCCTTTCATTTCCATTGTTTCCTATGCAGAGGGAATGCACAGAGCAATTCTGTGATCAGCTGCTTTCACTCCATGCCATATTTCAATAACAATAATATGGCACATACTGTGCATTCCACATATTTCATTTCCCTCCCAACTCCAACCTCTACCACATTACTCATAGAACCTCATTCTGGATGCAGGACATTTTTTGAGACAGCCCAGCAAAATATGGGAGTGCACAAGTTCACTGCCAGAGAAAATGTGTCCCCTTTGTTCCTATTTAATTACATTTTCATCCTTTTTAGAGAAGAAGAATGGCATATCTAAAGCCTTAAGCTATGTTAACATTATTATTCCCACTGTACCATAAGCAAACAGGAAAACAATCGGAAAGAAGGCAATAGCTATAAATTACAGTAAATGTCTGGTGCTTTGCCAGACACATGGCATAAGTCTTCATAATTTCATGTCAGAAAATTTGTAACATGCTTCTGTTTATATTTTTTTCTTGCTTCCAGCTTTTGTAATCCTTTTGTTCCTCTTATGACAATTCTTAATTTTTATATTCATTTTAATGATCAAAGAAATTCTTGCTCAAAAAACAATCATCATCTATTAAGACAATCCTGTCACATACTGAATTTACCTCCTGAAGTAATTCTCAAGGAAGTCTGTAAGGATTTGTAACAAACAGGTTTTGTTACTCTCACTTCAAAACCACTAAAAATATGTAAAACTTCTTTCTTATCTTAGAACTTCACTTAATGCCCTCCTCAGAATTCTCTTCAGATTTGGAGACAAATGGACAGCCCAAATTTAATGCAGGGTTACCGTTCCTGCACTGGCCAACTCCAGCCTCAATCTTCCTCTTGTTTAATACACCTCTATCTCTAAATTCTGACTTTTCTCGAGCCCTTTGAAGAACTACACAACTGTTCTCCTATTTTCAGAGCCTGGATCCATTCTCTCCAAATATCAGATCTGGTTTTGCCTCCTCCTCTTTTCCCCCTCTCAAAAGGGAAACAGGAAAGGAAGCACAACCTCTCCACACAGGAAAAAAAAGAAAAGTATACCTTGCACTTTATGCATCGACATGTACAAAAGAAAAACATCTGTAAATGAATGATACAATGCATAAACTTTAATGTATCATCTGTGCAATGCCAGAAGCTCTTAATCAATACAACAGAGATCTAAAAACACATCAAAAGCTGATTTCAAACTGCATACACTCCTGGAGAACATTAATTATATTCTCAGAGTTCATTTATAATGAGCTTTTAATTAGAGAGGATGTCCTCACATCTTAATTCTTAAAAGCAGAGAAATTATGAGGCGGTAGGTAACTCCTAAAATAACATGCTTTAATGTAGATTTTCTTTTCTTTTATTACACTAGGACTATAAAGGCTCCTTGCTTAAAGTCACTTGTGGCAATACACGTGTCTGATAAAGGAGGATTCCGTTTCCTTTGTCATCAGTAAGGATGGGTATGGGACATCTCACTAAAGGATCCGTCCTCTAGCATTCAGGAAAAGGTCAACAGGGCTATGAGCAAGAGCTGAATGCATTGTGTGACTCCCTCCAATTGGGAGATGACTGGCCAGTTTTTCTTCCCTTATTTAATTGTCTCATTAGACATTCTCCCACACTTAGAAAACAAAAAAAAAAACCCAACATCATCCTATCCAAAATGCCTGCATACAGCTCTGTGTAAAAGCTTCGGTACTTCCCAGCGTAGTTCCTCATGAGAAAGTCTGTTTGCTTGGACAGCAAAATTCAATCAATAAACCCATCTGTATTTTTTAATTCAGCAGTTCAGCTATATCTAACTCTCCCATTTCTAGCAGTGCACAAAGGCCTTGACGTCTCTGTTGGGACAGACACCGGGCATCGGTCACATTAGGGTTCAGCAGGGGCTTGATGTGATTACCTGGTTTGCTTTCATTTGGTTTGCACTGAACTTCTTCCACACACTCTGCAGGAAACCAGCCAATATGTCCCCGGGTGCTGCCTTCCCAGAATCCGCCTTCTCCGATGCTCAGCACTAAACAGGGCAGACACAGGCAGAGTTACACTTTGCCTCCTCACACAAACACACAATTATTGCATTACACATCCAATAATCACTGAAAACAAGCAAACATTGTGCAACAACTAATGCTGCTACCCCCAAAATTGGCACAGAGTAACCTTTAAGCAGGACCCTCCCTACTCAGTCTTTGTAACCGCTCCCCAAATTTTTTTTTACCACAAGTTTCCTTAGCCTTCACACAATTGTTTCCATTTTCAGTGTTCTCACTGCTAGATTAATCAAGGATAAATACATGGTAATACCACTACCAAAAAAACACTGTCCTGTCTGCTCAAATGAAGTGCTGAACCCATTGTAAAACTGCACCCACACTGAAATGGATTTTAATAATACATAAATTGATATCTCCTGCTTTTCCTGCCTCCTAAGGAAACATGGTATTTGATGTAGTGGGTAGATCCAGGGATTTGCAATGCAGGTTGAGTAATATCATTTAAGAGTTTGAATACATAGCAAACACTTGAACCTCCCATAGGTGAGATCCACAATGGAGATGCCTTTTGAAACATTTCAATGATTTTTTTTTCTCAATAGAAGAAAACAACAACGTGGAGGAGAATGATTTGTCAGTAGGAGAAAAGGCTTTTATCTGGCACTTCTAATTATCTTGATATTAATTCTAGGACTCTGCAAGGATTGTGACAAAAGCCTGCAGAGCAACAATTTTATTAGCAAGCAACTGGAGGTGAATTATGCTGATGGAAGGACCCTAAACACTTGCTATGGTGTTTAAATTAGTATTATAGAAGTTCCTACAGACCACTGTACGTTTACTATATATTAGAAGACTATAAATGTACTGTTAGAAAGATGCTGTACATTAATATTGAAAGGAAGGTGATCTATCAACAAAACCAGGCTGATTGGGACTATGGATCAGACACACAGCACAGGTGCTCAGAGCTTCCCAAAATCAGCCCAGCTCCATCCGCTGAGTGCCAGCTCAGCCCCAACTGCCCCTGCTGAAAATCAAGGCTAATTAGCCTAAATCTATCTGTCTGCTAAGGGATTCCAGTACCTGGGATACTGCCTCTGCAGGGTATAAAAAAACAGGAGGGACATAAAGGAGAACTGCTTTGATGATCTCCAATAGCAGCACTTTTGGCACTGTTAAAACCTTGCCAGGCTTTAAAACCCTGGTCCCTGCCTGGCTGCAAATGAACTCAGGATCAGTGCAGCTGCTGTGACTCAGGGGCACTGAAGCTGAACTTGATCTGCTCTAGTACAGAGCAGGATGAAAATGAAATCAGAGCCCAAAAAAAGTTAGAAAAAAAAAAATTCTTGGTAATGTGAAAGCAGTCTGGTTTGAGACACCAGGACCTGTAAAACTGCATTTGAAAATAAATGTTTACCAGGGTTTTTATTAATGCAACCCTAAGCTGTTTGTGGTATCACTTACAGAGCATGGCCATCTATTAACAGAGACATTTGACAGCAAAATGTTTATAAATACATCACTTTTAAGCCTTTTAATGTAGTATATTCCAGGATACAGATACCACAAACTGCACATTTCCACACCGCTGCAGTATGAAGTACATATTAAGTCCCAGGAAACATCCCTTAAGGAAAAATCCTACACCATTTGGGTCCCAAATGCACAATTTGTCAAGCACCTTTCTGACATACATGGGGAAACTTATAACCTGTAACTCCTATAAACCTAGCGAGTTATGGAATAAGGGGAGGGCACTGACCTTGAATGACACCAACAACTCTACACTGAAAATCAAGCTGAATAAAAAAATTGTTAGCATGCCTTTTCTTAAAAAATATAAACATGGGGCATAATTAATGAAAAAATGTGTTGCTGTATTCCAGGTGTTGTTGAAAACGTTTAAAGCCTGTGCACATTAACTAACACACATTGTCCATCTGATAATTCAGTGCTACATAAAACATTCCCTGATCATCCATCCAGTATAAATGGGGAATTCAGCAGCTTCCAACACATTTTTAACAATTTAACCTCTGCTCACATAAGAATGCATTTCTTAGATATAAGGAACCAGGGAAACTTAATAACCTAAATGTATATATTAGAATTATTGTAGAATCCTACTGTACATTGATTTAACTTCAGTCATAGAAGAGTGTAGCACTCCAGCCAAAAGAAATCTCCAGATGTGAGACAGTGAAGGAATCCTATTGCCAGTAATTAGCTGCCTTTTTTTTTTTAAATTTGAAGGGAGTTTCCAGCGCTGAATCTTGATCCTGATTTCACCCCAAAAATTGGTAAGATGCTCAGAAAAAAACCTACTTAGATGTTGAGACAGACTTCCCTAATTTGGTATTTTATTAATTTGTCAGAGTCACTGACATTCCAAATTGCACGGATATTTCAGGCTCTAGAAAGAGAGAGGCACTGTAAGGAGGAAGGTGGGTATTTCAAACCCATGGAGTGATTTCATGTGTTTGTGGCAGTCGCAGCTGATGCAAATCAACACTTTTGGGAAAAGAAATTTGCCTTGGAAGTCTGGCTGTGAGTGCAGAGTGAAAAGGGATTCCTACAGAGCAGAACCAGACCCACTTTAGCCCATTAGTACATGAATTATTGAGTATCAGCCATCACTAATGGCCAAAGCAAAGGAAAAACACGTGTAGTCCTGCCTGAAGACACATCCATGGAAAAGAGGTGGAAGGGTGAAAAGAGTGCTGCTGTAGTGCAGGCAGCCTTCAGCATTCTGGGAAAAACCTCATGCTGGGGGCCAGGAGACGAAGGAAAAGCCTGCTGGAGCTGCAAGAGGCACAGAGATGGCACAAGAGGCAAATGAGGGACAGCTAATGCGCAGAAACAGACAAATTGTTGGGCATATGGGGGACAAGCTCATATTCCAAGGCAGAAGTTGAGCTCTAAATGGTCCTGCATCCCCTAAAACCTTGAAATGATCTTCATCCCCCTCATGTGGTGCCATTAATAAGAAATTCTGCAGCAAGAGCCAAGGCCATAATAAACTATAGATCTATAAAAACTGGCAACGCTTCACTCACTCCAATGTGGAGAACCTAAAGGATAAATAGAAAAATGTAATTTATCTATTGTACTCATGAATGCTTTTTTTAGAATGAGGCCTTAATTTCTCTCTTTCTTCTCCCAATTGTGTTTGAGACTCACTGTAACAGATAATTTGTTACCAGCAAGAGATTTTCTAATCAACGTTTTCCCTGCTGAAGGACAAAACAATGGTAAATCAAAGGATAACTTTCCCAAAATTATCTTGGGAAAATATCCCAAAATATCCCAAAAAATAAGGCTTTCTAATTTCCAGTGGTTTTCCCTTCTCTTTCGGTAAAATCAAAAGGTGTGGTTGCTATGGCAAGAGCAGGTCAGAGGTTCTTCACACACAACCTGAATTACAAAAAGACTCTGATGTAAGAGTGAAATAAAGGTTCTTGTAACATCATGAATCCTGGGACATCTTTTCAAAACAAAAGTGTGGTTTAAAAGAGGAGTTGTGTCCAATCATATGAACAAAACTGCAAAGCAAAACTGGATAAGCACCAAACAACTGGGTAACAGGAAAACACAGATAGGCAGGTGCCAATCAGGAGCTCATATTTTAATGTCTTTAAAGCATTATACTTCAAATCAGTGAGATACTGCCAGAAAATGATATATATCAACTATTTTACAATATTATATATTATAAAATTAATAGAGCATAGAATGCTTTGTCTCTTGCAAATTTAAGTCTATTGGCAATGTATCTATTGTAGTTGATATTAATACAACATTCTAATCTCACACAAATTACTCAATATACCATGAAAATAATTTTAATCAAAAGAACATAGAATTTATATCCTCCCACATTACAGCTCCCTCCATGTCCCAACAAGAAATGAAAGTATTTTTTCCCAACAAATTATGGTGACTACTATTTCTAAATTCCTTGTGATATTGAAATGCCCAGGAGTGAATTATTCCAGGCAGCCTTATTTGCAAAAATGTCAAGGAAATTTAAAGCCAAATTCAGGCCAATGTCTTTACAGCTGTTACAGGAGGCACCTAAAATGTCTTTGTAATATCTAAATCAATTTTTAGTGCTTGGATTAACTGCATTCTTCTTTATTGGGAAAATAAATAATCATATGGATTGGGAATGAGAGACCACGTTCTGGGGAAAAAAAAGAACATTTCTGCAAACAGCACGAAAAAAAAAAGAAAAATCAACAGAATGACAGTAAAGTATAAGGTTGAAAATCAATTGAAAAAAAAATTTAACAGCTGAACCAGCCTGTGCTAATGTAAGAACTCTGGGTTTGTGTCCCGAGGTAAAAATTGTCTAGATTTTCTTCTTTGAAATACAGGAGATTTTTAATGTGTAATTGGTAGAAGCCTCACTTTTTTCTCTCAGAAATAATTAACATTGTAATTTAGGCTCTTCCCTTGCTGAAATGTCTGATGTAAATTTTCAGAATTATTTGTCTTTGGCAGGAGAGCTTCCAAATGACAGACAATCTATGCAGAAGTACTTATTGGAGGCTGTGGTGTCTCATCCCTGGATGTGTCCAAAGCCAGGGATTGGGATTGGATGACCCTTATGGTCCATCCCAACCTCTAAAAAATCCTATGATTCTTTGATGAAAATCAATTTTACATACAACATAAATGAAGGTCAGCATGAGTTACAACCTAATCTTGCTCTCTGTTAAAGACAGGGATTTTTCTGACTCTGTTTCTCTGCCCCTCCTAGCTCCTGACAGCAATCCCTCCCTCCCTCCCTGTGAGGGATGCTGAGCAGGATCTGGCTGTTCTGCCTTATGGGCAGGCAGGTTCTGGCTCCCAAAGACCTCCTCAAGAGAGCCTGACAGAACCCAAGGTCAGAGGACCACCCAGGAGACCTTCCTGTGCACTCCACCAACAGTCTGGAAGGGAAGCCTCGTGTATCTGCAGTTAATGACTCCGGCTAATTGAGCAGTCAGACTGGACTGTGGCCCTACAGACATTTCTTGTCGTGGAGAAGGAAATGCAGCAGTTCTTTCCCAGCTTGAGTCACGGGAGCTTAGCAAATTAGGGAGATAACACAGAAATCCTGAGTTAAAACACGTCTTCACCTTTTCTCACCTCTGCTCTCTCAGGAAAGAAACAGTGCAAACAGGCACTTCAGGGAAAGAACCTCAGGGTGAGAAGATGACTGGGGCTACTAACAGAACAACCACTCTCTACGTCAAACCTACAAATACAACCTGCACATAATCCTCGAAATCTGAAGAAATCTGAGGCTCAGTTGAAATAGAACTGAGCTGTGCTGTTCAACATTTGGCCCTCTGTGGGAACTTTTTCTCCTTGCCATAAAGTTTCTATGAAGATCACCTTTCCCCTGTTATCTAGGTGTCTAGGAAATAGTTTTGAGAAAGTGAGGGAGAGATGAAAACGGTGTGAGAAATCAGTCTGCATTGATTTGAGTTTTGGTCAGAAATCAAATATTGCAAAAATCCACCTGCTGATCCCCAGCTCTGTTGAGCAAGGTGCAGTCAGAGTCAAGTTCGGTCTCCACCACAGTGATGCCTGAACTTGAAAGCAGAGGAATCCAGAGAGAATTAATGGAGAACGGGCCCCAAGCCAACCTCACAGCTCCTCTCTGACTCCTGGTGTTCCCTGTCCCCTGAATATTCCAGGCCAGTTGCTGACTACTCAAGAAAGGATGTGTTAAAGTAGCCAAGCATGATGACAGCGGGGATTTGTGGATGCTTTTACATCCTGACCCCTTCCCATGGCCTCTGACAGCAAAGAGAACTCTCCTGCTGGAGCGGGAGCAAGTCCAGGTCTTTGTTACATTTTGATGTAGCATCACTCTGTCCTGCTCTTCAGGCACAAGCAGCTTGAAGGAATGAGTTAGGACAGGATCTGTGATGAGCCACAGTTTATCATGTTAAGAACTGAAACCAAGCCATTCAAGTCAGGAGACAGAAAGGGAGCAAAATAGACCAGTGAACCTGGGTAAGATTAATATTCCATTTCACACTCATTTCATCCTTCATGTGAAAGAGCAGCTGAACAATACCTTGCAAACCTCTCAGGTTCAATTTTGCTGCCACACTTACCCACACAAGGTACAAAATGCTCTTGAAGAAACAGAACAGCCTTTCTGAGGCTCTTCCCAGTATTTTGTTTACTAATGTAACAAGTGCAAAAGCCCGGGAGACAAACCTTCCTCCTGCCCACAAGCACTGTCTGTTGGTAATATCTTTGAGCACAGCAGGGGTTTAATAATCTTTCTTTTTCAAAATGACTTACAAGTGAATTTCACAAGAAATGAAAATGTTAGTGATATATTTGGATTGCCCTGCTGGCTGAGATCATGCTGAAATAAAAGCAGAGTCACACGGGTCAATATTTCTCATGCACAGAACTACTGACTTCCTGCCCAGAGCAGATGCTTGAGCTGCTGCTACTGAGTTACTCCTGCTCCTCTGACCTGAGGGAATGGAGCTGAGAGCTGCATTAGTTTACCACAACCCTTCTGTGATGTGCACACTGTGCCTGCACCAGCGGCACCTCAGAGGGCTCATGGAAAAGTCTGTTGGAGAATATTCGAGATACTGAAATAACTCCCTGTTTTTCCAGACACTGGGCACTAGAAGTGGCTGAGAGTTGGGGTGGGACAACCTGGGAGACCATGAAAAACAAAGCTGTGAGGAGGGTGAGACTTCAAAACCTCTTGAAGTATTTGAATCAGGTGGGTTTTTTCTTTCTAAGTCAGTGAAGGATAGTTCATGTACATTTTAAGTATGTTTTAATATAACCCAGTGTTGTGTTCCACTATATAGTTAAGATTATTTTGTATTGCACTGGTGGTTTGTGAATTACACACAAATAGTTTTAACTTTGCACATAGATATAGCTTATCAGGTTGCACTCCTCCTCCCCTCTCAGGTAACACCTGTAACTGATCCCTCCACACCCCCTTCTCCCCTGGTCCTTTCCATTGGTCATTGTCACTCTCCCCCTCCCCGCTCTGGTAAGGGCTTAAAAACCCCTGCGGGAGGCGGAAACTTCCTCTTTTGCCTCCTGGACTCCCTGGATCGGTTTCACAATAAAAGGTGGGACTGCGTCCCGAGAAGAGAGAGCCTCTGTTCTTTTGCCTTTGGTCCTTGTTGAGCACCCGGCTGGGGTCTGGAGCTAGCCTGAAAGGCTCCAGCAATAAGGGAAACTCAACAACCCAGATTCTGAAAACAATTCTGATTGTTTAGTTTTCAAGTGACCAGAGCCTGTCTGCACCTGTAACTCAGGCCTGTTACATTCCCAGAGGTAAAACTTCATAGAGAAGTTTTTGAGCATTGCATTCTCTGAGTTTTGCTATCAAAGAGACCACTTAATTTCCAGTACAAGAATTCAATTTAGGAACACAAAAGCTGATTCAAATTCATTCTCTAGGTATTTCATCCATGTTTGTGTGCATTTGGATTGTGGCAGATTTATTGCTATGGACTTTTAGATACAGAAGGAAGAAAGAAAATATATAAAACAAAAAAAATTAAGTTTCAGTGAGGAATCAAACTAGCTCTCCTTCATTTATGTGAAAACATGAGATTAGGGCAGTTCTGGTATACATAAAGATACCAAATTTATTTTTGCAAGCAGCCATGGCTCTTCTCTCATGAGTGGCAGACACACAAATGATGTCAGTGTGTATGACTAACAACTAAAAATACAGCAGGTATTTTTGTATAGGCTACGTAATATCCTATTAATACAGGACCATTTTGTTTAGTTTACATTTTCTTTGAACCTTGCCCATTCACAGATTTCTCTGAGCAATTTCCTTGTATCACACACTGTGAACTATTGTCACTCATGCACTTCTACCAGTTTTAGAAAGAAAAAAAACCAACCCTGCTCCATCTCCATCTGATGAAAACGCTTTTCATCAAGAGTTTGGCAATTCATCCCCCTCTGTGACCCTTCTAATTCTGCCAAGTTAAAAAAGAAAATCCATAAAAACATTTCCCAAGTAATCCCTTTCTCTAATATGTTGTTCTGGGTTTTTATCCCTGCAATAAATGCCTTGCTACATCTTTGCTGTGATTAGTCTCATGGGATGTACTCGTGATGAGCATTTCCCCGGGGTCAGGCTGAACACGGGCCACAATCCTACAGCCAATGCCAGGCCACCTTTGAACTCCCCAAAGCAGTCCAAGAGCCAGGACTTGGGCATCAGTGTCTTACACAGAACAGTGCAGTGCAGAGGAGAGGGGCCAAGACAAAGCTTTTCCATTTCTCAGTGAGGCTAAGATGTTTCCAGAGTGAAGGAAAAATTGAATTCCATGGGGTTTAATATTCTCCCATTTCCTCCAAGCACTTCACAGAGCAAGTTGCTAAACCTCAAAGAGGCTGACTGGGCCATGGTCTTGCTAAGACTGTAAAAGACAGAAAATACATCCAGTACCAAGAATTCCTGCTCAGAAAGAGGAAAAAGAGCAGGATCTCCTTATAGTCAGCAGTTCTGGCACTCCCAGAGCACTGAGGACTCCGAGTTCCACTGCCTGTGCTTTTGGAGGATGGAGAGGGAGCCCATCCTGCTCACATGGAGTTATTTTTTTTAAACATCACAGAATCCTGGAATAGTTTGGGTTGGAAGGGACCTTCAAGATCAGCTTGTTCCAACCTTCTCCCAATGAAAGGGACACCTGCCAATATCTCAGATTTCTCCAAGCTCCATCCAGCCTGAGCTTGGACATTTCTAGGGATGGGGCAACCACAACTTCTCTGGGCAACCTGTGCCAGGCCTTCACCCCCTCTCAGAGAAGAATTTCTTGCTCAAATCTAATCTAAATCTATCATATTCCAGTTCAAAGCCATTGCTCCTTGTCCTATCACTACACTTATTCTCTAGCAATAATTACATTTTGACTGAAACAGGGACGGGAATCCAGATTTAACTGGACCTGGATTTTTGGCACAAAAAGTTTGAGCAGCTTCTTCAATACTGTTACACAACGGAGACCTCTTTAAAGCACCACTGTCTTTTCCTCTGTACTCTTTTTCTCTCCATGACCTTGCTGTGTTCATTCTGACATATTTTTTGCTGCAGCTGAGGAACCATTGACATGGTAACACGAAACAGGATTTGATCTTGTTCTGGAAGTTTTCCCTTTGATTAGCTCTGGGAGCCTGTCACACACTGTTCCAACCCTGCCGTGCAAACAGCCTTAAATTATATTTCACAAGGCTTCATCCTTGGGAGTAACACTGACAATCCCTATGCACACTTGCTCTTTTCCCAAACCCTCTCCAAAAGCAGGCTGACACGTATAGAAACCTCGCCAGACTTTGCTGCAGCAAAGTTCTCTAAAATGCTTTAAAACAAACGGACCTGGAGAAACTCTGCCAGATTTCAATTCCATGTGCAAATCAGATTCTTGAAGCTGAAAAAATAATCCCTGCAGGAATAATTTGATGTGGGATGGGCACATCCTCCTTTTAGTGACAGTAATAATTAATGTGTTATTTTCAATAAACTTACATTTTTCCCACAAAGAAAAAGCCCCAGCCACAAATCCATTTTTTATTTCAGCATTTAGGTGTCGCCCCCCAATCACTGGTCTCACATTTTGACTACACCACTGTATGAAAATATGAAAAGTGGACTAATTCCTTCCTGCAATGTTTTCCAGTGACTGTCAAAATAACTTAGAACCAGGGGCTCCTGAATTAATTTTTTCAAAAACATTAAACACTTCATTGAAATATAAATCCTTTATTCTGGCATTATTTTTGCCTATAATAGTCTCAAAACCTAATGTAAACCACCTGCCAGAGAGTGAATGCCTCTAAAATATTCAGCATTCCAGGCAAACTGTTGCAGTGTTTCCTCTTTTGCCAAGAAACACAATTTCTATCTTGTCTTTTCCCAGAACTGCCCAGAGTTGTCTTATTCTGGTGAGAAGAACCTGTGATGTTGATATCCCATCCTCTACATAAACAGAATATTCCTGCATCCTTAAATCCAACAGGACAATTGAACATCTCTGTGTCCAACACCTGCCATGGAACAGCCACTCATTCCTTTTCCATTGCCACCTGCCAGATCTCTGTGAACATTGAGTGGAGAAAGTTATTTAGTACCCCCAAAATTTCATCTTAGTTCTTGTGCACCATGAGATCATAATCACTGCTTCCTACCTGATCAGAGAACAACCTTGAGAACTGAAAATTATCTTTTCAGCCCTACAGACTCTAAGTTTAACCTTCTCCCTTCATCCTTGCATTTAAAATTAACTTTGCATGTTTTACCTTTAAGTGCAGCACCCTTCAGATTTCTGTCCTACACCTTCTGAGGGCTGGAGTTAACAAGAATTATTAAACCTACAAACACTTCAGAATCAGTACATCCAAAAATAAAAATGCAAAAATACCTGCTAATGGCTCCCTATTTTTTTTTCCAGCTACTGTTCAGGCTCAAGGGAGGAGGTATTTGAAGTCTTCCTTTGTGAGATAAGTAGTTCCCTTCGCAAGAAAATTTGCAGCTGCTTAACACCTTCATTTAGGCCACTGAATTTATTCCCTTTTGTTTGATTTCCTTAACTGTTGTTTGATTTGTATGGGTCCAACACAAAGTCTCTTTTATTCTGTTTTACCTGGATATGCAAAACCACGGCCTCACACCTCACTCTGAGAAGGCGAGTCCTGTACACCCTATCTCCCGTTTTTTCAGCTGTATCTGGATGTATTTACTGCCTTCAACGCAATAACAAAGCTTGGCCTTGATTTAAACCTGCTCTTAGCAGGGAAGTGCAGCAGTGAACGGAAATTTCACATGCACCATTATGCTTCCTCCAAAATTATATTTACAGGGGGGTCTCCCTACCCACTTATCCCAAGTCCCGTGAGGGGACATTTTCTACTTAACCAATTAAATGTTCCTTGAGGAAAGGACCTGAAGCAGAGCTGACCATACCCCTCGTTCCCTTCCTGAGCTGTTTAGATAGCTGACGTGTTTACAACCCCTTAAAGCCCTGGAGCGGTGCCTCTGGAATGGCTCCAGCAGAAAATTCTGTGCCCTGGGTAAGAGACAACGGTTCTATTACTGCACGTAGTTGTGAGTTGTGGTAGCACTTTGAAGTCAGTTGAAGTTAAAGTGGCAGCTAAATATGCATTGGTTACAAAACAGAGGCAGGAGCAAAACACCCTGCAAAGAAACAAGTGCATTAAAGCACTTTCACCATACAGATTATTCCCACTCCTGTAAAAGAGAATTTTAACACGAAGTTCCCACCTAGCAGGAGAAAAGTTTTATTCCAAATGAATTAGGTGCTCACCTTTGACTCTATCTCCTTTGTGCAGGTGAATTTCCCCTTCCCCTTGAGGTTGATATGGCTTTACAACGATAAAAAGTCTCCCAGGGACAGCACTGTAGAGCTTCCTTTTGGGACCCTGATAATCCAAGGCAGACAGAGTATCCTTGTTGGCACTGGGACTGTAAACGGCACTGGAAATTGAAATGAAAAATCATTAACAGCTTATTCAAAAGGGGAAAGTTAATCATTTACCATCACATTAGCAGGATTAAATTAAGCAGTGAATAACAAAACTGTCTCCCAGTAAGGCATCTAACCCTGCAGAAAAAAATACCGAACAGGAGCTTTTAAGGGTTGAAATCTTTCAACATGAAACATGATCAATATTCACCTGACCATAATGGCCTAGAACAGAAAACACACAACATTAAAGCTTTTCATTTTTCTGCAAATTAAACTTGCACATTCCCAGGCCCTAATTAAATTCAAAATTTATATGCCCATCATACATTCCCAGCATGTCAATTTGTCAGAGGACTTGAAAATGTCTGTATTTACAATTCTTGGGAATAGATATCTTTGTAACACAGAGTGAACAAGTGAGATCACTGAATTATTAACTAAATGGACTGAATAATCAAGTTACTTCATCACTCCAAGGCCCAAGGTTAAATTTAGATCTGCACAAAGCCCGGTGCTTGTGCTTAGCATTTTCCAAATGATCATTTCTTCTGGATGGCAATCACTAGCTCACTCAGTGACTCCAGAATGTGCCCAGGAAAGCCACAGGTCACCACCAACTCACAGACTACTCATGGTGTATGAAAAAGGAATTGTTGAAAGGTGGTGAACAATGAGTAGGATCACTCTTAAACACCTGTGGGGAAATGAGTGAACTGTCAAAAATATATGGAAAGAGAAAGAGGCAAATATTAAAGAGGGTGGGAAACCTACATGATATATCATAACAAATTTGAAATACACTTGCAGTCAAAAAAAACTCCAAAGCATAAAAACTTACAGTCTTAACCAAAGTCTAGAAAAGGAAAATATTCATGAGAAGAAATAATATTTATAGAGATTGACAGGGAAAAGTTCTTCCCTAACCAAAGGAAGAAGGGTGATTTAGAGGTGGTTTAGCATTGTAACACTCTGCTTGCCTTCATGTAAGAAAGTATCTCAGACTGCTTTAAGCAAAAAGAAATACAAGGGCTGGGGTCTGCTGGGTTTTCACCTGCTTTTTTTTAACCAGTCTCCTACCAAAACGGGAGCCAGTAAGTCAATTGGTACAGAAGTCTGGTAAAACCCCACACTTTGTGGATCTTTCCTATCAGGAGCACTCCCATTTTCCTGCAGTAACTTATTCACCATTTGGAATTGCATGGTCCTTTCACCTTGTTCTGTTCTATTACTGTGAAGGGGTGCTGCTCATGGTAAGCCACACTCAGGAGCTGAACGGCGAACTCTGGTTGCATGTCTGTGACAGAGTTTGCACCAGAAACCTCAGCCAACTCTCACAGTTGTTTAATGAGAGCCTGGGAAAGATGACGTTCAGATTTCAGTTCTTTTGCTCCATTCCTTTTTCCTTGTAAGTGAAGGAACAGTCATCACCATAAAAAAAAAATCCAGATCTCTAAACTATAGCTACACATCTGATTTCCACTTCTATCAAGCTGTGTTTCTGCCTAGTCTGGTGGCAGCTATTCCCAGTGTTATCTCCCAGCACCTACTTTAACTGCAAGCACAGAAGATACATTCATTTTCTCTCTCAGTGAAAGAGAAAAGGGAAATGGCACATTAAACCCACACAAGGAATGCAGAACTTCTCAGGCAACCGGCTCACTCATGAAAAACAGGGCTGCAACATGGGGTGCAGGACGTTTTAAAAACAGATCTTTCCTCTCCCTTGCTTGTCCCCAGCGTGGGCTCCAAGCCCAGCAAGTGCCACACCAGGAAAGAGCAGGAGGAGGATGCGGAGGTTTCAAGAGAGGTGTGGACATGTTTCCCTCTCAGCCATCCTTCTCAGCAGAAGGTGGCCATCCTTGGCAGCATAGCCCTGACTGAGGCTGTGTTGGCACCTCATTCACTGACTTCTATGGGGTAGGTTCCACAGGAAGGCTGTCTCTTTGCTTGCATTCCCAGCTGCACCCCCCCAACCACTTTGCTGTGGAAACAACAGCCTCACAAGAATCAAGAACAGTTTGGCTTGGAAGGGACCTTTAAGACCATCCAGTGCCATCCCCTGCCATGGGCAGGGACACCTTCCACTGGGCCAGGTTGTTCCAGCCTGGCCTTGGACACTTCCAGTGATGGGGCAGCCTTAGCTTCTCTAGGAAGTCTGTTCCAGTGACTCACCATCCTCTCAAGGAAGAACTTCTTCCTAATATCCAATCTAAATCTCTCCTCTTTCAGTTTGAAAAGACACCTTAGGCACATGGGCTGCAAAGGTCACATGAACCCCTTTCAGCATCACTTTCCAGCACCTCTCCACAACACAAATCCCATAAACCTCATTAACCCTTTGTCACAGGCTGACCTTCTCCATCACCCTGTCACTTCTGGCTGCTTCTGCTCCACAATCCAGCCTCCTGCTCTGTCAAAAAGGGCTTTTCCATCTCAGGGGAGCAACAGCTTCATAATGACTGTTATTATTTGCAAATAATAAGCAGAGACAGCAACAATTCCCACATTTAGCTGACAGTAAGTAGGTGGTCACACGGTTAAACAAAATCTGTGAGGAACGTGTCATATAAGGTGCCATTCCTGACTGCAAAATGGACTTGTGGCACGAAAAAGCATTATTTGCAGGAAAAATGATATATAAAATCCTTTCGGTTGTCTTCACATTTAGAGAGGCCCCAGCTCTCTTCTCGGTACTTGCGTGTACTCTGGACTTCTCTGAAACAAGTCTTGGTGGCACAGAGGGAACTCTGGAGCTGGATAGCTGTTCAGTAGCTGTGAGGCTGATGCACTAAGAGAAAAACCAAAATTTTATATTCACAAACTCTCAGGCATTAAATTGATTTCCACTGTCATCTGAGTTACTCCTCAGAAAGGGAAGAGGAAAGCGGCTGAACCAAGTCAAAGCAAGTAAATGCTTGCTTAGTCCAAAAAAAAATTTCTAGTTGTTACCCCCAGCTCAAAGGATTGTTTATACTTCCAGAATTTCAAGTGAGTTATCCCAGGAACACGGATGAAAAGGCACATTTTACCCCATTCAGCTAAAATAATCACTGACTCTAAGGTAGAACCTCCCTCTCTGATAGCTTCAGCAGAATCCAGTGGAAAACAAGCACACTCATTCTCTGAAAAGAACCTTACAGCCTCCTCACTTCAACTCCTCATCCAGTTGAAGCCTCATTACTTACATGAGCTCAAGCTGATACTAGGCTCTGTGAGGAAATGCAACCCAAATTATATACAAATGAGCTTTTGCCATTATTGTAACATATGACAAAGCAAGATGAGCTTGCTTTGCTGCATGAAACCACTGGCACACGTATCTGTATCCCCTTCCTTCCCTTAATTTCACTCCTTCTTACATTCCAGACAACTGTGTCTCACAATTCACCAGATCTCCCCTGTCCAGCAGTATTGTTTCCATCACGAACAGTTCCTGGCAGTTTGGGTGCCTAGGGCCAGGGAGAGCAGAGGAACAGGCAAGGTAATAGAGGCTGTGTCAGCTTCATGACATTTTTTTTTACTGACATGAAAACTCCACTGAACATCCCTTACACCTATAAACAGCAAAGAGAAACCAACAGCTGCATTTCTTGACAGTGCTCAAGTCCTTTTCTACTCTGAACAGCAGATATACAGATACAGACATACAGATATAGATATATTAGGAAACAGGACAGACAAAGCCTGATTTTCAAATGAGTAGTGAGTTAAATGTGTTTGGCCGAAATGTGTGAGCTCTGGTTCTCTCCAGCAGTGCTCAGCTCTGATGCCTCTCTGCATTTTTGCAGCACTCTAACCCCTTGTCCTGGTGCAGCTCCACCTCTTTCACATTTGACAGGAGTTCCTTAGTCCAGGGCAGTGGCTCCTCAAAGCTGCAACCCCCAGCTATGATCAAAACTTAGCCCCAGCCCTCTGCTTATAGTATCTACATGACTCTAATTAGTCAGGATTTGCTCTCCAGTGGGACAGAGCTGCAGGATATTTGCCCAGAATGCCTGCTAGATCACATTATTCCCTTTATTTCACTCTTTGGTTCAGCATACATCTACAGAAGAGAGAACTTAAACAGCCTCTGCTTCATCCCCCATGAGCAGCTCCAACACAGGTTCCAGGCATGACCAATAGTTCCATGAAGGGACCAGGTATCCCAGAAACAGTTTGCCTTGCTGTTAAATACAATCCTTATTTCAACTATGGGAAGATGTACAGAGCCAGCACCTTGAGCTGGAGGTGCAAACTCTGTGTTAAGTCACTGCTGAACTTGGAAGTCTGCCTGGCTGCTGGAGCTCTGTGAGGAAACAACTGGCTTTGGTGCTTCCAATGAAAATACTCACACTTGGGATGGTCTGCTGTGCTATGAATGAATAACTATACATTCTAGAGAGTGCAAATAACATAAAGGAACCTGGCAGGCCACCAGTGCCTTTGGGGGTACCTCGTGCTGTGAAACAGCCAAAACTCACCTGATGTGCCTGTGCTGCTGCCTCTTGGCATCTTCTCCCAACCTGTTGAGGGACGGCGAGCGGCTCCGGGAGGACGCAGTGTAACTCCCCACAGTTTTTACAGTTCCATTGGGATTATTCTGCATCTGTTGGAGCAGGTGAGGGGAAAGGCTGCGGTGTGAAGAGGCGGAGGAGGAGGCTGACCACTCGGGGAGGTTGTTGATGTTCAGGTTGTTGTCGCTGTTGGAGCGGAGCAGGATCCGGGGGGCTGCCAAGGTGCTGGGAGGCCTCCTCCTCCTGTTGGAGTAGGTGGGAGCCTCCCTAAAGGGCACTGTGCAAAGAGAGACATGGACGGTGATCTCAGATGGTTTCACATTCATGTGTGTTTACCACCACATGCAACATATGGCATTGTTTCTTCTGCAGAGACAGAAACTCCACCTTGCCAGCAGAGCTGATCAAATTATCTTTAGAACATCATTAAATGAAAAACAACAGAGCAACATTAACCTGTTTGCTGGCTTGAATACATTGTGAGGCAACACCAGTGCCATGAGCCTGCTGAACATTCTGAACTGTGCTCCAGGAAATGGGAAACACCTCATTATTGCCAAGTTTGAAGCTCAGAAAGTTCATTTTCCTGCTGTGTTGTCACATTCAGTCGGAAAGGCACCGAACAGGGCTGCCCAGCAGAATTCCTGATGCAGCTTCCATTCCCCAGCTGGTACCCAAACTGGTTCACCTCAAGTTCAGGCCTAACCTGAAATCTGTGAACAGTCACCTTATCCCCATCTTGCAGGTTAAAAATCGAGGACACAGCTTCCTGTCCTGGCAGAACTCTATTACACTGCTACAATCCCCAGGCATTCCCCTCTTTCTAATCCTGGCATTCCTACCACATCCATTACTATGGTATATAGAGCAGATTACCCCTGGGTAATACATTGGCTCTGTCACGTGCCGCGCCCCAGAGGGAACACCACGGTATCCAAAAGCTCCAAGAAACTCCTTAATGAAAGAGCCACAACACAAAACAAAGCAAGCACAACACAAATCTAACTCAGAGCAGAAGGTCCAGCCCTCCACGCACGCTCCTGGTACACACGAACATTCACACAATTTTCCAGATCTCCTTTTCCTGCTCGAGTTGGTCAGTTTGTCCCAAGTGCAACTTAGAAGGCAAATTCTCTAACAAAAAAGCACCCAGGTATCAGCAGATGTGATGGAATTTCCTGCCCTGTCATGAAGGAATTGACCCCCAAAACCCCACGCTGGTCTTGATCCCCGTTATTGCGACTGCCCTCATTAATTTCTCTCAGTGGAGCTTGCAGGGTCACAGGACCTGAGCCAAAGTGCACAGATTTACATCCAAAAAGTCACAGTGGCAAAACTAGCAAAAGGCAGTCAGGCATTATCCTGAGGGCTTCACTGAGCTGTTGTAATTCTCAAAGAAAAAAAAAATCATATTTAAATTGGGAAAGAAGCCCCACAAAATATCATCCTACATATCTAAAGTGCCAGTAAGTGCCATTTATAAAGAGCCAGAAATGTCTGCTCATTCAATACCCTTCAAAACCACACAAAAAAACCAGAATAAGAATGTCTGTCATACTGTGCAAGTAAATAAATTCACATAAATATGAATATAGATAAGAATCAATCTGTCCTGCCTTGAAATAGAGCCTTTAATTGAGAGAACAAAGCAAAATTTAAGGTCTCAGTGCAAATCTGAGAGCATATTTATAGCATAAAATAGAGATGGAACTGCGAGTAAAAGAATGGTTTGTATCATATGCACCAGAGTCAGTTTATGATTAGCTACAATTTTGAATATTTTACAACTTCCTTTGTATTTCCAGTGAGCTGAAACTTTCTCTAGTAAACAACTCGACAACATCAGAATAACCAAACATGGGAACAGCGTGCACAGAAAGGGCTTCAATTCATTTCCATGTTTCCTCTGAAATAAGGGAAATAGCCTTTAAAAGCTGTTAAAGGGGAGAAAGTGCAGAAGTCCAATGCTTATGCTAGAAACTGGCAGAAGCTCTGGATAATTTTCTTGACATTTCAAGTTTTTTTCCATTCCATATTTCTTTAAGGTTTCAAAGCAGCCGAGGGTGTCATGAGAGCACCTTGGTGCTTCAGATGTCACAGTGAAAGCCCCAGTTAGTGCTAACTTACAGCAAACTCACAGCATTTATCTCCAAAACTGGCACATACAGACCCTTAGTTCAATGTGTGGGACAGAGATGCAACATTTCTACATTCCTTTATTTTTGACATTTGGAATACAGCTCCAGAAATTACTTCATTGAAGATGGAGATCTTTCCCAGGTACAACAAAGCAGAATTCAGTCAAGGAGAAAACACACAAACTGAATACAGGGGATGTTCGGCACACTCAGGATTGCTGTTCCCCCAGGTCACCAAAGTTTGCCTTGGATTTAGTAAAAATTGGGTCTGACCCTCAGATTTTAATTTCTCATGAACCTGAAAGCAGCCTGCACAGCCCTTCCAGTCACAGGCTGAGAAAACGAAATCTTGCCAGCATTTTGGGGATGTTTACTGGGACTCTGGAGAGGCTGGTGGGATCTCTGCTGGTGAGAGGGGGAGGGAGGACAAAGACAGGGTGCTGGGTCACAGTGACAGCACGGACAGGGCAGAGAGCTGCAGGGCACATCTGAACTGACAGATTGGAGAAACCATCCTCCAGGCACCAGAGGAAAGGAATTCTTTTTCCCTTATACACCTCAGGAGCATTTTACAACCCTCTTTAAGAGTTTAGCTTTTGTTTTGCTATTAATGTTCTATTCTTGAGGAGAGAACTACGAGCAAAATTAGCCTTTACTACAGGAAATAAACAGGGAAGGGGGCAACTAATGACACCAATTGATGCGTGTCTAGCACAAATCTTTTATAGAAAGAGTTAAAAATAAGCATTCCTGTGCCTGAAGTGATTAATATTCCACCCAACTGTTTCTTTTCCCCAGCAATCTGCAAACTGTAAGTGGGTGGATATTTTTTTAGCTGCTTCTTATCAGCATTATTTATATTATTTTTACAATTAAATAGAACTACAACACAAAATTATGAAATGCAAATGTCCCTGCTTTAGTCCCTGTTGGACTCTGCTTTTCCCTAATATTTCACCACTGCAAGAATAACTGTGGCAAAACTTGTTGGGGAAAAAACACTTGATATAAAATGACATGAAAATGCCTGAACTAATTCCATGCCCCAAAAGTTTAAATTTATCATCCCTAAAAGCATACTTGAAAGTACCACAAAATCCATCCTCCAGCTCTCTGAATTCTATTCCTGGCACTTCATACATCTGAAGGGACAATTCAGCACCATTCACTGACAAAATTCACCTAGAAAAATGCTCCCATGTCTCCAAACGCATTTCTTAGGGAACAAAAACATTTTTATCACTATTTGATTCTTCAGAGAAAATCCTAAAAGGAATAAAGTCACATCCAGCTTTAACAACCACTTGCCTAAATGGATTGTCTAACATCAAATAATGTTGAAAAAGAAATTGCAGGAACTGATTAATTATAGAGTCACTAACCCCATCATATTAAATGTACACAAGAAAACACCAGTCTGAAACATCAAAGTGTTCTGCTTTCATTGCTTACCTTCTTTCTTTGTGAAGGCATTTAACAAAGACTTCATTTTCCCTTTTTACTTTAGCAGCAATCCCCTCATTATATAACCTTTGCAGGGAAGAAAGAGGCAAAAAATAAAAAAATAAAAATATTAAAAATAATTTTAAAAAAACCAATCGAGCTACCCAATTTCTAGGTGTTCCGGCTGGCTGCACCCTGACATAAGCAGCAGGTTTCTGGGCACTGTGGAATTGCGAGCATAGCTGGGCATGCAGTACCCAGCGTTCTGGTGACAAAGCCCACCCCACATTCTGTCTGTCAGCTGGGAGCCAACTGTGCACAGACTGGAGCTGCTCAAAAAAAAAAAAAAAAAAAAAGGGAAGAAAGGGAAAAAAAAAAAAAAAGCGCTCCTGCTATCTCTCCCAGCATTAGTCATGTGAACCTGCCGCCGCCACAGCCCCGCAGAGCAGACGCTGCTCCCGCTCCCCAGCCCGCCGGGTGCGGGAGCGCCGCGGGACCGGGGAGCTGCGGCGGCCCCGAGGGCCAAAAATTCCCATTTGCCAGCGGGAGAGGCACCGGAGCAGCTGCGGCCAGGCACGGGAAAGCCCGGTCAGGGCTGGGAGCTGCCGGGGACTTGCCTTTCACTCTCAACGTGCACACCTGCCTCTCGGTGCACAGAGCATCCCACTGGTTATTCGCATGTTGCTGTTTATTTGCTTCTTGCCGTTTACTCACTTTATACTATTTATTTCCTTTTCCCTATTTCTTTTTTCCCATTGATTTCCCCTTCTGCTCTTCACTTTTTGCTATTTATTCCCTTTTTCATATTTCTTTCTTTCTTTCGTTCTTCCAAAGGACCAATCTGAGGAGAAACACAAATCCCCTCAAGCTTCACACAACGACCACGTTAAGGAGCCAAACCTGCCACTACACAGTGGCAATATCGTACCTATATTCCTATATTCCAGTTTGAAACAGAGGGGATGACACAAGCACCATTATTCTCCCCTCTCCTTCCACCACGCTGGAATAAAAGAGAATTTCTTTTTGGACTGAATAAGAATACAAAAAAAAAATCTTTTGAGCAAGCTCGTTTGGTAAATTCTATGCAAATGCCAGGAAACACAAGATGTAACCAGAGAAGTTTGGAAAGTCCTAATTCTGAAAAAAAAAACAAAAAGAAACCCAGGGATAACTATGCTTGCCAGTGCAAACATGCTTCCAGAGGAAGAGCGAATAACTGAAACAGGCACATAGGAAGGAAGGGGAGGTGCTAAAAGTCACAAAAATTTTAAGCAGATCTACTTAAATCTAAGATACAAAGACTCCAAAGGATAGGAAATTCAGGGTCTAAAAAAAAAAACCTACATTTAAAAATAGCCTTCTAATAATATAAACTATATAACAGGTAATAAATATTTATTCCATTTCAGGCTTCTCCACAGATCATTAGTGCATCTATTTGGACAATAAGGGGTTTCTTACTGAGAAAACTGCTTCAAGAAAGACAGAAAATAAATTACTTAAACAGATTTAATGTCTGCATGCATAGTCATCTGACACAGCACTGAAAAGAATTACTGAGCATAAATAAATTGAACAGTTTAAACTTAATTTAACATCTCAGTGTTTAATTTACAAAGAAAATAATATTTCCCTAATATAATTTTACATTTTGGTTCAATTTATTTTTTAAAGCAACTATCCTTAGCAGGTGGAGCGCTTACCATGGGAAATGGACACAGCACATGTGCAGCATTGAGCATCTTCATTTAATGGGAAAAAAACCTTCTTCTTGAATTCTAATAGATGCAAGGCTTCCTAAAGAACATCTTTGAACTTTTATCCATTAACTTATAAATATGTGCATTAATTAGCTCCACAGAAGAATCAATATAATTTCCAGAACAAGAACTGCTCCACCAGGGCTGAGCCACTAATTTGAATTATCACCCTGTGCGGGTTCCATTTTCTAATATCCAAGCCCCTGATTATATTTGGAGCTACAAAACACAAAGGAACTATGAGTGTTAATGGAACCCTTAAACTGCTTTTTCCTTTCTCTGGCTGTCCGTGGTGGAAAGCAGTGATAGCCCAAGCCCCCAAGGACAGGAATTAGGCCAGGGAAGGGTTAACTCAATCCTGCTTATTCCTGTCTGTTCATATACAGTAAAATAAAAACAGACAGGCAATTGTAGTCAATCAAAATCAATCCCAGGGGCAATTTTTATTAGATTCTTGCCAGAGCTGTAACATTTCATCATCTGGAGGTTTCTAATCAGTGTTATAAAAACATCCAAAATATGAAAGTCACTTGAAATTATTCCGTTTTGTGGAAATGGTGGGAACTCTTTCAGACCTAAAGCATCAGAGAGATCACCTGATGAGTGATCATTTTATTCCATTTAACTGTGTTTGCAGGAAATATAATTTCTTCCTACAAGGCAGACCCTCCTGCAATAACCACTATTGTACAATGGGAAAATGTGACAATCAAGGAAGTCAGCGAACACTTGCAGCTGCATTTTTTGAGCTTCTCTCATTTTCACTAATAGCTTATTAGAATTTGTTTATTTTAACAGAAGTCCCAAATTCTTCGGTGCTGGGAAATTAAAAAAGAAAATATTCCAGCAGCTTCCACTCTTTCCTGAAAGATTTTCTGCCTCTGTGTTATCACCTCAGGACAAAAACTTGGTAATTTGACTGTGCCTATACCCAAGCATAATATAACCCACAAGCCATTTGCATCCTTAATCTAAAAATCATGAGGAACTTCCAAATAGAGGTGAGGCAAACCCTCCTTTCCCTGCTCCTTTGGTAGGTGCTCAGAAAAATGTGTGGGAGCTCTGCATGGAGATGTGTCTGAGAGGAAAAGGCCACCTTAAACAGAAACCAAAACATGGGTTCTCAGGTTAATTTTGATGAGCACTTCCTGTGTATTTGTAACACCGATTTTTATGGATGTTTAAATCCATAACCTCCATTAGAAATCTATGGAAAATCAGTGACTTACACTCTTGAGGACCTATTTTTAGGCACTTAGATGCCCAATGTTCTTATTTAATCATCCCTCCAACACACCTTGAAGGTCCAAGGCTTCTTAGATAATGGCTGACCACAGCTATGATTGCCATGATTTATTCTTTCTTGATTTTGCTCATTTTGGAGCACCTGTTAGAAAAATCCCTCTAGCTGGTACATACATCTAGGTTCTTGTTAAAAATTCAGTCCTTAGCATGTAGAAATGCATTTCTCTGCACTATAAAACAGGCTTCCCATATGCTAAGCCACCAAATGGAGAGTTAGACAAGAAAAGAGAGATTCAAATATAGACTGGAAAGAACATAAAGGCTCTTAGGGGAAGAAGAAACCAAAAAACCAACAACCTAGGCTGCTACACTGCTTCTAGATTACTGGCTTATTCCAGAAAGCCACAGGGTGGTCATGAACCCAGGCAGATGTGACAGATTCAAAAGGACTTCGCTTCAGAGCAATCACTGCACCAATTTTATAAAGCAAAGGGTTTGGGTTTGTTTTTTTTTTTATTTTTCTGAATAAAAAAAAATCTGTGAAATTTGCTCAGGGAACTGCAGTTAAAGCAGCAGAGAGAGTGAAGCATCTGAGCCCACTGAAATGCTGCTGGGAGAGCCCAGCCTGGGCTGACCTGATGTTATATCTCTGTCAGCAGCATCTTAACACCCAGCTACCCCTGGTATCAACCAGCTCCTGGCAGTAGCCTTGGGGCACTCAGCCCGAGCTTAAGGGTGGAACAGGGGCAGGAGACTGTGTGGGAAAGGACAACAGAGGGATGACTCAGGAACAGACGGCAGAAGTTATCAATTAGAAAGCACAAAATAGCAGTGGGAGTTGCACAGCCATGTGCCAGACACCCCTTCCGCCACCGCCGTTCCCAGGCTGTGGTCACTGTGACAAGGGCCAAGGAACCCAGAACCTTCCCAGAGCTTCCTGGAAAACCAACAACAAGGACTTGGAAAGGCTCTGGGCTCAGGCACAGCTCTGGGGATGGCTTAATCAGAGGCAGTTTCTTGTGTGGTAGAGAGATCTGGCCACAGAGTTCAGCAGAAAACACTCTCCTCATTTTATACTGTACTTACTCAAAGCATAGGAGGTGTATGTGTTTGATGGCACATTCCAAAGAATTTAAAAGTTGATGAATCCACAGTTGCCACACATAAATTAAAATCACAGGAAGTGAAAATCAATCCCTTTTGGTTTTGGTTTTTTTTTGCCATATTCACATGATTATAAATTAGCCCTCACTAAGATTACAGCAGCAATGCAAGGAAAACATTCAAAGAGCTGCATGTGCCTGAGAAGGGAGACCAGTTCACCTCAGGGCTTTACTTTCAGATGCTCACGCATCAAGGAGAGACACAGAATCTTCCGCTTAGATCACGTTTAAAAATTGTTAAGTATTGCTTCAAAACTTGCTACATGTCAGAGCAAATGTCTGACATCTCTCTGATAGGTTGGAAGGTACTAAGTGGAGAAATTATGATCCAGAAGAGCTTGAATAAGATTCAAAAAGAAAAATTACCAGGCTCAATGTGGCAGTACCTGCAAATATCTGAAGCTCTGCCTACAGCAATACAGATACATAGATCAGAATTTACCTGAGAACAGAAATGAAACCTCTGTCCCCAAGGATGAGAGGTGGCTTTGTGTGAGGAATCTGGGTCAGGGGTGCAGAGAGAAATGAACAATATAAGGTTAAAAGGTGGGGAAATGAAACCTTCCAATTCTCTGTGAAAGGCTGGAATCAGGGAGGAAACAATGGCCAATAATGAGGGAAATGCCTTGCAAGTAGCAGCTTGAAGAGAGAAAAGCAAAAGCAATGAGAGAAAGCTCCAATAGCTGAAGGGGAACTTAAAAACATGATTGAAATCTATCAGCAATGTGGAACAAGCAGCCAATCTGAATAAAATACGGCTGGCTGGATTTCATTCTAACAGGTACACTGCTATAAAAGAATCAACTTATGCAAATAAAGCTGTGTATTTTCTGTAGTTCTGGTTGGGGAGAACATTCTCCCTGGAATGGGAAGGCCAGCTCTGTCAAGGCTTTCTCAAGGTTTTATACTCGCAGAGCACTCACAGCCCCTCATTTTTGTTATTCATGTTTTGGTTGAAAGCAACATCCACTCTTACTCTGAATAACACAAATAACTACAATAAATATTTGTGCCTATCCTCCATCCATTTGTGCACCCTGATAACAAAGAGTTTTCTCTACCAGTCATGAAGACAAGGAAAAATAGATTCTTTTAAAGAGTAAATAGTTCCTGTGAACTCTTTCAGAAAAAGGCAATGGGCAATTTGCAGGCAATAAAACACAAAACTACTTGTCGTAATTGATTTCTTTAAATATGAACTGGACTTATTTCAAGGTGTGTTTTCATCAGCAAGTAGAACTCCTCCAGAGAAGTTCATCTTTACACAGCAGCAAACTCTGAGTAACCAGCTCCTTACAAGTGTCATTGAAGCAAGAGATTAACAACTTGTACAGTATTTGGAAAGAAGGATCCATTTAGCTCAGACTATCAACTTGAACTGAAAGCAGTCAAGTGTGAACCCCTGAAGCTGCATTCTTTTACTTCCAACAACAAGAGAGAAAATAGGAATCGAATATAATTATATCCCACTACAAATTCTTCTGTTCTCTAAACAAGCTGGTGAAAGGATGGTGCAATTTTCCCCACTGATAACACACTGGCAAATCTTGTCCTGATGCAGCAGCACCCAGAAGGACTGAAGTACACAACAAATTAATTCCATTCCTGGCATTATGTATACATTGAGTTGGGAAAAAATATCGCTTAACATCAGGGGGCTGTGCATATCACAACCCACGTAGTTTATGCTGGAAAAAAAAATAACAAAGCCGTGTCATTCAGAGAGAGAATTTCATGGCTGGTGGCTCCTGTAACAAAGACTTTTCTGCTAAGTCAGACACTGATGGGCCTCGGATGCAGTATTTGAATTTGTGGTTGCAGCCCGTTGTTGCAGAGGAGAATAAGGACAAATGAAATCACACAAGATGCTCAGCAAAACAACTGCATCAATATTGGGTTTCATGGTGCATCCGTGTCCTGGTGTTGTATAGAAAACAATCTAATTTTGCCCTGGTGTAACTTTCTTCCTACCAGAAGCTCTCCATGAATTCCTTAAATCATTATGTTGTTCCAGGCTTTATTCAGTGATTTGATTTCACTGCTTTAATCTAAGTGTGAACCTCTTTAGTAAATAGTGGGACAAAGCATCTGTGCTTCTGAAAGTGTTGGTGGATCATGTCAGTTTTATTTAGAATAACACCATTTTCATAACTGAAAAGTGTATATTGCTCTCAATGGGGGAAAAAAAAAACTGGACCCTTGTAGAAGTTTCAAAATATGTAACTGGTCAGATCTTAAAGTTCATGCATGGGTGTGAGATAGCCAAGGCAGGTAAGGTAAGAAAACAGCAAAGAAAGAAATTAATAATATTTTCTTTTAGCTCCAGCACCTCCTTCTTCTCCAACTCTTAAATCCTGGAGTCCTTCACTGCCATTTTTCAATCTCATTTTCCCTTCTTCTTATTGCTACAGTTGCCTTTCACTGCTTCCCTCACCAAGTCCCTAAGGATAATCTTCCTGCCACCCAGATCCAACAGGAAATAAACAGCATGTAAGAGTAGGCCAGGAGAGAGAATTTCTACAAGATACCACGTCATGGCAAAGTTACATAAAATTGGGAACCAAGACAAATGGATGGGGACAGAAGAGGAGCTGGACACAAGAAAACAGCATCTAGAAGAGGAAGATTCATGGGAGGTTGCAACATTTAAATGCATAACAATAGTGAAAATAACCCAGAGTTTAATTGTGAAGAGAGGAGGGAACAATCAAGCAGTAAATACAACATTACTATAAAGTTTTACCAGCTTACTGCACTTTGAGGGGAATCCTTTGATGGAGAAAAGAATACAGCATTTTACTAGGAGACAGCTGGGCTTGAGCTGTCATCAAAGGAACTGAAACTCTGGGAGCTTTTCCCTTTGCTGGCTGGCTTCCCACAGGTACTGCCACTTTATGATGTATTTAATAACAAAAACCCGCATTGCCACTTTCATTCTCATTTTACAGCAGAGCCCATTTTTATCCTGGAAGAAGCATTGGTAAACCAGAAACTAAGCACTAAGAGAACTGCATTATTGACTCTGCAGCCTCCCTGAAGCCTGGGAATCTGCAAGTAGTGAGAAGAGAATTTAGGGAGAATCTTGGTGGGGGTTGTAAACGTAGAAAGCAAAAAGCGTTTCTGTAATTGTAGATTTTGCTTCTCAAATGGGGAGCTTGTGAGACTCATCATTATGGTACTCCACATTATCCTCAGCACAGTTATTCCCCTCTCACCTAATGACTTCCACGAATTCTTCCTCTGTGGTTGTCAATCACTATGTCATAGTCGAGATGGCCACGACACTCAGAGTGCTTCTTCAAAAACCTGAGGGGGCTCCAAGCATCACCACCTTGTTATCTAAAGATCTCTCTTACTTATCAGAAGGCTTCACATACCAGCACCTTGTTATTCAAAAGTCTCTATGTTGCCTCCCATGGGAAGCTTCACACATCTCTCAGGGTCTGTCCATTTATGCCAGCAGCTAGTCTGTCAACTCAATGTCTCAGCTCTTCCTCTCTCTCTTCTGCTGTTTTGTCCCGTTTCTTCCTAACCCTATCCTGGCCACCTATCCCTGTCTGACTCTGGTACAAAGTCTGACCTCATCTGTCCCTTGCACAACCTCCTGTCCCTGGTTCTTCACAGCATGGCAGCAGACCCCGACTGCAACTGGACTGAAACGGCAACTGAACTCCAACTGAACTGAGACCTCTCCCAGCTGGCTCACTCCTTATCACACCCATAGCTGGGAGGGCAAGGCTGTTCCCACTCTTGGATAATGAACACAGCTGCAATATATCAGAGGCCAGACTGCCTTCAGCACTATCTCTGTTTTCCCACAATATCTATCTTACCATATTCCTCTGCTCTTATTCTCACCATCTCATCTACAAAATGGACCTAAGAACCATATAATTCACACAGACACTTCTGAGAATAGGCACATTTTGGTTACCTGAGCAGAGATTCTCCCAGTGCAAACTTCCAGTTGTCTTCTCTGCTAAAGATGGGAGATACACAACCATTCACCCCCTAAAATATCTTCTCTCCTAAATAGGGGATTGCAAGCTCTATCCAAAGTCATGTTGTTAAGCAGGATGTTTAAAAGATAAAACCCAATAATTTAAGCTGATAATTGTCTCGCTATCCTTAGCTCCATTTAGACATTTGGTGTTAAATAGAAACTAAAACATTGCTGACTTATTCATTAAAATAACAGTATTTTAAATTGTATTAGTAGCCTACATTTCTTCATCGCAAAAATAACTGCTAATGAATCATGCTGGTATAACTAAGAAAGGATAAAAAAAGCCTGTATCCGCTGAAGCAGGGGGTTATCTCTGTACAAATATGTAGGTGTTTGCAGCATTTATAATGTTCTCAGTGCTGAATCCCATTGAGAAAGGAAAGCTTGCTCACTGAAGGGGTTTTGAGGTGGATTAATGATTTAAGTGATGTCACAATACTATCCCTACTTCTGCTGCAAGACATCACGTGTGTTTTTTTTACAATATTTGAAAATGTTGAGGAAAGATTTCTTTTCCCATCCTGTTTCTTGATGCTTCCAGCAGATTAAGTTTTGTGCTGACAGCTGGGTTTAGATTTTATGTAACAAAAACACAAAAAAAGGACTGCTGTTAAATAGGTTAGTAAGTCAGAGCAGGTAAATAAGATCAGTTGAAAGAATAAAGAAAAGGTGCCGGCTTTAAACCCATCATCGAAAAGTAATTTTATGTACAAACTATTTCAGAAGCAGTGCCATCTATTCTTACATTCCTGGCATAGATCTGATGTTCATTAATTCAGTGGAAAATGCATGGCTGACATCCAAGACACTACTAAGAAAAGAGAAGAGTTCTGGATATTATTTGGCAGTCCCACCCCCGGACATCACGACTACTACAATGAAATTTGACTTCCGTGTTCAAGTTTCAAAATAACTCTGTTTTCTTCCAGACAAGAAGTGATGCAAATAATGCTAATGCACATCCCTAAAAAAGAATGGGATCAGAGAAAGGAGAGGAACTGTATGAATATGAGAATTGCATCATGTTGCTCTCTACTAAGTCACGGCATCTCAGATGCAGATTCTTAATGTTTCTGAGTAGCTGCAGAATGTGTGTTTAGGAGAGGAACCACTCTTTGGTGTCACCTGTACACTAGTGACATGTGTGTGACTATTCCGTGTGTCCAGCAGCACTTTCACTGGAGGAAGGATCATTTGACATCAGCCACCTAGGATCCAGTGTGTGGCCATCTACAGAAGAAGCACATTTAAATTAAGACAATGACTGCGCTCACAAATTCAAGGGCACAATTCAGGCATAAAACATTTCAGGAATAAACTGCACATCTTTATAATCAAAAATAAGTGCATGAAGAATACACTGTGTATCCAGAGAAAAAAGTGTACAGAACAGAAAACATAAAACAGGGTGACATCAAATATTCATTTCTGATATTACATTAGGAAGCTTCAGCTGAGAAGTGAATTCAAATCACTTGCAATATTTTTTGTTTACTAGAGACCTAAGCCAAGGGAAATACCCAGCCCTCAACTCCACCAGTGGATGCCAGAGAGTTTCACTGGGAACAATCCTGCAGGCATTCCCAGCAGCTCTGGCTTCTGAGGAACCACTGCTATAAACAACAGAGAAGTGACCAGAGTCCCCAGGACACCTCTGTACAATACAGGACAGAAAGAGAGTCAGAGATTATTCTCATTCCCTGGGTCAAGTTCCCAGTGTGGGTCAGGAAAAGCCTAAAGTCATTTCCTCAGCTGGGTCATGACTGGTGGAGGGTGCTAAAACAGAATATATGGAAATTTAAAAGCTGAGGAAAACTTCTGTAGAATCCCCTCAAGTAAGTTTTCCATAGAGTTTTAACATATCTTTCCTGGCCAAAAATTTGGCAAGAAATTTAGAGATGACTCACCCTAGGTCCCCCCCATGGCTAGGACCAGGCTTTGCTTTATGTTGGGAAGGAATATCAAAGGAATTATTTGCAGAAAAGGAGAAGAAATAAAGAGGGCTAACAGGACACATGTCAGATCGAGAAATAACATATAAGTGGAGGCGGAAGGACTGGAAGACAAAAAAATACACTAAAACTCCAGTGGTTCCCAGCAAATCTGGGAGATATAATCTGGAGGAGTTTCTAATGGAGCAAATCAAGATGGGTTACTGCTGTCAGATGTTCTGGAGTGCCAGGGCTCTGTGACTCAGGGAAGTGCATGTCAGTAGTACACGAGGCAGGAGAGAGCGTACACCGCGGTGCTGCACGAGGGAGGGAAGTGCAGCCCCTGAAATCTGACTCAGGGTCTGAACACCAGGCACCAGTTTAAGGATTAAGCAAACCCTTCAGCAGCCAAAACAATGCAGGAGATAGTGAAGATGCAGGAGTAAGCAGTGATTTACATTTATGTAGGAGAGACTATGAAAAGGAAAGGATGTGAACAACCAGTGAGAGAGTCACAGAGTTCTGACACTGGGACAGAGGCACCTCTTATTCTATGGGTTGTTAAGTAATGAATAAAGGGAAAGACACAGGTGTTTAAATCCTAGTCCCAGTAAAGGTGATTTCTTTTTTTGCTCTGGACTCTAAAGGGACTGGAATTCCCGTCAGGAAATAAAGAACCATATGAATGATGCAAGCCAGGACTGCTCCAGAACCAGAGAAATGGAGAATAACTAGAAGAGACTACAGGAGATTTTCTGATCATAAACTGCAAGAAGTGGACAGGCTTATCTGCAAATAGGTGTTGCTGAGCGGTAAATAACATCAGAAACAAACCCCAGATTCTCTCTCTTTACCAACACCTTACTCTGCCTCAGTGTGGATTTGGGTTTCGAATCTCACTAACTGAGCCTCCCTGACGAATTTTAACCTTCATCTGTGTTCCTCAAAGGGTGAACTGTCAGGGATTTTGTTGCTATGCAATATTATGGCTGGTAAAACCTTTGTAATTCCAAGTGATCTTTCTTATCTCTTCTGCCACTCTCCACTTCAGGAGAAAGGAGAGGGGGAAGCAGCTGTCTCCTAACTACGATAATTTTCTTGGCTTTTACGCCTTGACATCTCTCAGTATTCTGCATTTTCAGTATGTACCCAGAGCAGGTGATGCCTAAAGTCAGGGACAGAACAAACCTCCCAACATAGCAGTGTTAATGCCAGATGAGAAACAGGGAACTCTGCGAAGAAAGGACATGCAAACACATACAGGAGAAAAGCAGAGGAGGAAAGAAGCCCCAGTCTGCTAGGGATTGTGTTAGCAGTGATGAATAGACCCCATAAACATTTAACTGCATGCAAAGGTAGTGTAAGGGCAGAAAGTTCAGGAAACTGGCTGGCAGAAAATGACACCATTGCTCCAGACATGAAGGAGCTGAGGAAGGACACTGTGAAGGAGGGCTGAAATAGTTAAACAGGAATCTAAGGCTTAGGATGAGACAAAATTTAGGGAACAGTTTTAAACAACATGAAAATAAATGGAAAAGGAGATAGGAAATCCAAACAAGGCAGCAATTTAATACTGATGGTGATAATCACAGATGGGTATTTCTGAGCAAATAGGCACAGGTACACATCAGGGACAGAAATCACCATTGTGCCCAACAGCAAATTGTCCCTGTCCCAGGTCTGTGGGCTTCAGGAATTTTTCAAAACACAGCACATTGAGGAAAAGCTCTTAACTAGCACAAGGAAGACTTACCTAGCTTGACACTACATGCTCAGAACTCCCAGGGAATTTGGAAGGATCCCAGCAGGCTGATCACATTGCAAGATGACATCCTCAGCTACTCATGCCAAAAGCAGGATCATCTAAAGCAGCAATTTTTGCATGCAGTCATGCAAGGCACACACAGCTAGTGGGACTTTCAAGCATGACCACAGCAGAAATTTCTTTGGATAATAAAGACCTCTAAGGTCCTCAAGCTAGTATGGGGAATAAAGTGATGAAAGTAATGAGAACAAGTATTATAAAACAACTTTAGGCTTTGTTTCCTTCAAGAACAGAGTAATTTTTTTAGGAAGGCACTTACTACTAATCTACAGGCATTAAAAATGAGTGTCCTTAATAAGCTGGGAAGGACATTAAAATATTTAGAAGAGTACAAGTGCTAAGTAATTCACACAAGTAACAAAAGCACTTTAGTGCTAGAGCAAAATCCAGCAAGCACTGTTGTGTGCATTCCCAGACCAAGGAGCAAAAGGGAACATAGCTCATGTGTGATTTCTGTATTCACCACTGAAGGAGTATTCTAAGTCCATTTAATTAAATTCTGAAAGATAAACTTCACTGGAGCACAGGCTAAAACCAATTTTAAAACCCCTGACCATTCTAAAATGTACCTTTTTACAGCACTAGGCACCAACTACCTGTACAGATCTGGCATTTCTATGCCTCTCATCACATGATGCTTTATTGTAGTTAAATTCATTAGTTTTATTCATTGCTTAGATTTTCCATTATCTTGCTACACACACAAAACCACCCGCATTATTTGTACTTGGTGACCCCTCAAAACATCATCATTCAGCACTCAAAAGGACTGGGATTCTCTCCCTATGTATTTAAAAGCAGTTTGACTACATAAATATGTTTCATTTGCAAAATATTGTAGGAGGACTGGAAAGAAAAAAACCAAAAACAATTAAATAGTACCCTATGGAAAAATACCCACTCCTTCATTTTTCTTCAAAGTATCCAGATCTACATTAAGAAAAATCTTCCACAAATACATCCTGGAAAAACCAACATTTTTGCCCACTGTGGTTTGAATATTCTAATTCTGTCCAGTTGCATGTCTCTGTGAAAGCCATCATTAGATCATTTTCTGTCCCATAGCAACCACTTTGTTTTCTCAGGGAAATAAAATATTTTCGCCGCCTCAGGCAATACCTTTCTCTGCATGGTTCCCTAAATGAAGCTGTTTGTAATCCAAAGCTAACATCCCAATTTACACTGGTTTTCTCAGGGATTTATACCTATGGATATGGAAAATAAAATGCTAGCCAGAGGCTTTTCTAACTATATGTGTGCATGTCCACAGCAAGAGTGAAAACTCCACATTTTATATAGAAAGCCTGGCTTTTTAATAACATTTCCTTATTAAAATTACAGATTCAAGTTATTAATTTACATCATTAAACAATTAGCTGGAAGAGAGTGATGGAAAGAAGAAAGAGGTATTGTTTTAGCAGTCTGAAGGTACAGTGGTAATTTATGTCTGAATTTACTGAGCAATAAGAAAGTAAACAAGCCACCAGAGACTTCCAAGCAACTTGAGAGGATCTTCCTGCAGCTGTCAGAGGTGACGATTTCATGGTAATCCATAAACTTCAGGGCTCCTGGCCATAGCCACCAGTCTTCCAACAAAGGTTTTCAGTTCTTTACCCCAGCTCTCTGTGGAGCTGTCTTTGTCTTTAAAAGGGTTTTTTAATTATTAAATCACACTAAAGTGACTATACCTATTTTAAATAATTCACTGATGCTGTTTCACTGTGCAAGTCACTGCTGAAATTCCCCACAGGCATTACACAGAAGCAAACACAGAGAGAAACACAGAGTGGAGTAAAAAGCCACCAAAGCAGTGGCAAAAACCCCACAGAAGCAGAATTTGTATCACCCTGTGACTTGCTGTGATCACCTGTGAGCTTGGGTGTTGCCCTGAACGCTGCCTCCATTCAAGCATAAAATGACTACCATGAAAAAAGACTTCAAATTTTAATTTTTTTTCATTTGGTAATCCTATTACGTATTTCCATGGCATCAAAATGTTACCAATTTAGAGTTCAGACAATGGAGGGCTAAACAGGATGCAAACACCCACACAAAACTCTGTAGGAAGAGAGTAAGAAAGAAAAATAAGATTCAACTGGCTGTTGTACTACTCTAGCTCTTTAGGAAATCTTATTTCTCCACCTAAATTTTGAAAAATAAACACTGAGAAGATTAAAAAGGTAAAAAAAGCCAAGATGAAATGTTCCCATCCCTATTTAGCCAAGCTCTTCAAACCAATAGAGAAGGAAGGCTGGTAGGAATCAGTTTGTTCTCATGGTACAATGTCAAATGATTTGTCATTAAGCTTTAATGCAAGGTGAAGACATCTGAACAGCATTTCAATGATGATGCAACGTGATGGGTGCATTGCATAATGCCACAGGATATACAGGATATCAAAAGATGTGTCCTGGTGTAACCTCCCTCAGTCCCAGGGAGAAGCTCCTGAAAATGCAGGAGGCTCCTCACAGCTTGGAAGCCGTTACTGGAAAGTTGTCACTTGTTTTGAATAACTGAGCAGGATTTGTGACTACCCAGCCTCAGTGGGGCCAAACGCTTCCTTATGAAACTCTGTCTTCATTGGCTTCTGCCAGGCTCATCCTTCTCCTTCCATTTGTTATGATTCCTGGCACATGGGCACAGAAAAGGAGGGGACAAAATCCACTTCAGGCAAGTGCTGTGCTCCTTCCTTTGGGGGCTGACTCAAAGCTGTGCTAATTAAACCAGAGCCCCCCAGGAGGGTTTCACATTCCATCAGTCAGGGATGCCTGGGACAGGGGCACAGTTCAGACACTCTGTGTCTTGAGACAGGGAGGGCTGATCTAAGAGCTTGCTGGGCTCAGGGAACTGCTAAACTGCTAAGTCAAGCTCAAAGCTGGCAAATAAATATAAATTAGTGGAAGTAGGACTAGCAGTTTTGCAGGTCGGTTTTCTAACCTGTTTTGCATTTTTCATTTTCAATATTTTGTATGAATTCCTCTGCGCATTCACCCTTTTAAGAATTAGATCAGCTCTCAATGCCTTTTTTTATAGATGAAAGGTGATGCCACATCCTGCGTGTTTATGAACAATTTATCAGTTGAAGATGGAGCAGAATTAGGAACCCCTGAGATTTTAATTCCTTGTTAAGTAATTGTCACAGCAGCTTCTGACAATAACAGAAAAAGTCATAAAACTAAGCAGAGCTAAGCAGTCTTCAAGATAATTTCCAGCTTCTAATAAAGCCAGAGCAGGTACACCTATACATTCCTTTACAATGCCTGTAACCATGGTAGGAAAAGCAGCACAGTTTGATTCTGACAACCTGTAATTCCTCATTACGCCACAGTTTGAATAAAAATTTTAAAAAATCTCGAAGGCCATTGCATTATAATCTTAAACCAAGAAACATAAAACCTCATCAAACAGCATTAAAAACTTCCTTCAACTTAGCTGGGGCTTGGGGGCAAGGGTTCAAAAATTCCTGTTACAGCACAGCACCACTTTGGGCTGAAATAACATTAAATGCATTGAAAATACATTGGGGAAAATTGGAGAAGGAAGTTCTGAGGGGAACTATGAGCATACAATGGTAGGAGATTGGGGATTGACTGCCAGGTCTCCAGGATGGAGAACAGCTTCCCACCTTGGGCAAAGAGCAGAGGACACAGGAATTCAGAGGGTGGACAAACTGAAATATTTTCATTAAAATGCTGACTTCACCAAACTCTTCCCCAGACTGCCCTCATCTTCTCCAAAATCAAGAAAGGTGCTTTTTGAAATATTTAAACAGCTCTGAGTGGGTCAAGGCTGCAGAGGCAAGTTGAAAGCTGCCAGCCCTATCAATACGGGAGTTTCCAGGGACTGTCACTCTTCATGAACACCAGTCCAAAGGAATCTACATCCTGACAATTTCCTATAGCAACATGGAACTACACACTGAGAAATTATTTCTTTCTTTCAGGCATAACAGTGACAAGCGGTAATAATTCATTTTTTTCTAACTGAATGTCTCTCCCCCATTTAAGTACCTTATCTCCAAACAATAGAGAAGCAAATTAAACTATAATACACAACAGTTATCCCATATGATTTATTCCTCTAAAATGTACTGTATAAGCATCAAGGAAAACAAGGACTCTGAATCATGTCTTACACTCACGATGGAAAACATACTGGCTAATCCATCCCTGCTGATTTTAAAAGTTTATTTGGGTTTTAAGAGAACTCTGAGTGGAGCTTTTGATGCTCCAACATGCATTTAAATTCTGGAAATAATTCCTTTGATCCAGAATCAAACACTCAGTTCCACTCACTTCTGGAACTCAGATCCACAGTGATAAAGTAGATTTAAAGTTTCAGAAGAGCAAATGCCTCTAAAACAACACAAAGTATGTTTAACATTCCCTTTATGCTTTTGATAATACTCAGCACCCAGAAAAATCTCAGATTTCCTGTTCTTTTCTAGAGAATTGGATTTTCTTCCAAGTTTTGAGAACTTAATTACTCTAAAATGGCTTCTGTCACTCACTGCACCATGAAAAATGGATATGCACATTCCCAGATGTCTAGACACATGTCCACGGAAAAGTGGGCTTGCTATAGACATACCACAGGAACTCTTTATGTAAACCTTCCTCATCTAAACCATTCTTGATGAACATTCTACAGGAATAAATTTGAGCCTGTATGTTCTACAGCCATCCTCCCTGGAGTTTGCATGTGGTGTTTCAAGACACCTTGAAAAAGCCAGAGCAGCATCAAGACCATCAGCTCAATTAAATTCCAAAGCTGGGATGATCAAAAGGATACCAATGCCCAAATTCTGTTGACTTTGAGGAAAAAATAAGGAGGGGTTTTTTTAAGAATTAAAAAAAAATTCCAGCCTACAGTGTTCAGTGAAATTTGGAGTCATTGCAAATCAAATTAAGACATCAATACACTAGAACAAAGTAAAATAAATCTATATATTAAGCAATAACCATTTCCATTAAAAGAGCCTGGAAAAAAAGTCCTATCTGTATTCATGGAAATAAAACATTCCCTTTTTTATGCAGGAGTTTTCTAACCACAGCTGTCCTTTTTCTGCTGCACATTTACTGGTTTTCCCAGATAAAAAGGAAGGTAGGACCACATGGAGCAGCCTACCTGCACACAAAATCCTTGCTGAGGTGTTGTCTGCAAGAAAACTGGGAGACAAGGTGTTCAACTGCATTATTTTTCCTTGACAATCTAACTATGCAGTACTCCTTGCAGCAACACCACTTTTAAAATAAGAGAGTGTTTACTCTCAAGCATCTCAAGAAGTCACCACCCCTTTGGCACAGGGACTGGGATCATGCAGCATTTAATCACCTCTTGAGATAAATTATTTTGTATATATTGGTGCAATATAAAACATTTTAGGAAGATTTTTTTATTAATCATAATCAATGTACTAAACCCACTTTATTCCATCCATCTTGTCAAGGTTCTGAAGGCCAAACGTGGAGTTTGGAGTCATTCTGAGCCTAAAACTTTTAATAGAATCATAGAATGGGTTGGGTTGGAACGAATATTCAAAATCGTCCTGTTCCATCCCCCTGCCATGAAGGACACCTTCAACAAGCCCAGGTTGCTCCAAGCCCTCTCCAACCTGGCCTGGAATACTTCCAGGGATGGGGCAGCCACAGCTTCTCTGGGCAACCTGTGCCAGGGCCTCAGCACCCTCACAGGGAGGAATTTCTTCCTAGACATTCTCTTTACTTACCACCAAGTTTAGCTCAAGTCAACAGATTATGGGTCTGTGAAGCCTTTCCTTTTGGGAAAGCTGTGCTACTGAAGTATTCCATGTTTCTTTGTTTTACCTTTACCAGGAACAAGAGCACCAAAATCAGACCTTTCTACTACTGCCCCCAAACACAGAAATGACCGTGGTTTGACCCTTACCTGACAGCAACGGATTCCAGGGACTTCTACTTGGATATGGGAAGCTGGATCCTTTAAGAAGGGCAAAGGAACGAAGGCAACATCAAAAACAAGTTAGGTGTCAGAATTCCATGTTAAGGGGAGAATTTGAAAGCAGAAAGCCATAAAAGCAAAGGTCTTCCGATGGCATGATTTGAAAATGGAGAAGTGGACAGAACAAACACTTAGAGGAGATGAGGAAGAAACTTCACTTCCTCTTAGTTCCTCCTGCTCTGCTGTCCCTGTCACTCTGAGCATGAAATGAGGAAATGATAATGAGGGACGGGAAGGTCAGGAAGAGCATTAAATGGGATTAAGGCTGGCACGGACTTGGAAGCTTGGAATATCTTAGCGATATACCTGGAGCAAAGAAACACTGCTTCGCGTGACAAATGTGCAGGTCAGGGACCAGCATCTGCAGTGGGGGACAAGACATCACCACCACCACTCCCTGGAAGTGCAGCAGCATCGGCACAAAAAGAGCTCAAAAGCACATGCTGGAATTATTTCAAACTTAAATCACAACCTCAACATGATTTCCCTCTGTTTCCTCTCTGTTATTCTTTAGTTGGGTATGGAGAATCCATATTTTACAACCCCAAACCAGCCGAAGTATTTTCTCTGTAATTTTTAGCATCAAATACCATAAGAAGTTCACAAAATACTTGTTGGACTGGTTTAAAATATTTATTGCATTCTGTTATTGTAGCTATTAATCTGTATCTGCTTTTTAAGCAGCTGCACAACTCAGTGCCTTGTTTACTATGCAGCCCTTACAGTTTCGCACGCCTTCAGTCTCTTATCTTATAACACATCAGGCAAAGCTGAGTTTGAAAGCATAACTTTACAATACACTTTGCTACAGTTCATGTCTGGATGTCCGTAATTCCAAGGAATATTGTTACAGTTGGGGAGTTTGGAAGAATTCTGGTTCAGAAGACTGGTTTGTTCAGTGGCATAATTCCATATTTTAGGAAGCTCTTTTTAACCACACTCCTACAGGACTCTCATACTGAACACCATTATCTAAAGTCCTTATTATGTTTAAAACAGCCCTGGATGGTTTCACATTTCACCATTCCAATTAAATATTTTGTTTGGAAAGGCCCATAAGTTTCAGAGTTTTGATATTTTAGGGATCCAATTATGATCTTGAATAAATGCTCTATAAATACAAGACTAACCACAAGCAAACAAGGACAACTGTTGTGCTTTAATTTTCTGGAAATCTGGAGCATCAAAGGGTATTTCTCCAATAAGCTGTAAAAGAAGAAAATATCTGCATAATCCAGGTCTGAGACAAGTGTACAGTGAGATACTTAGATGTCCCTTAATAAATTAATAAACGAAAAATTTGAAGAGGTTTTTCTAATAAGTGGATTGTGGTGGGTTGAAGTGTTATTTCAATTATTACAGGATTTAATGTGTTTAGCTCTACTTCCATGAAGCATTCCACCAGTTACACAAAAGAATTGCCTCTATCTATGCCCCAAGGCTGCTAGAGCAGGAAAGGATACTCCAAATTATCCCTCTGGGACATATTAAAGAGCAAGAAGGAGTGTGAAGGAATCAGTGTTCTGAACTGACAGGAGTGACAGAGAAATAAATTTAAAAAAAAAAAAAAAGCCCTGATCCTGGTATTTTCCAGGAAGCTCAAGCAGCAGGTACAACAACGTAGCATTGAAATATTGGGGGGGAGTCCCAAGGAAAATAAGCTTGTGCTGGAAAATTAGCAACTGGCTTTTTCATTCAAATAACAGGTAGTCAAGGGGAAAAGAAGAGAATAAGTAAACGTTGCCAATATTTTGGCACTTGTAGGAGTTCTCCAAAAAAAGCATATCTAGGTTCTCTCCAGCTTTAACCTGAGAAAGAAATGCACATTAATGCTGCAAAGGAGCTGACACTTCTAATCTGCAGCCCACTCAGCCAAGGAATATCCACTTATACACCCTCATGCATTATTCACCAGGAAAATTGAAATAATCTACCCGTGGTTAAGCAGCTCGGAAGCAAATGCAAATCAAGGGAAAGCAGTTGAGAACGAGGATCATTCACAACTCCTGACACTCCTCCACAAGACTGGAGTCTCCGGTGGGAGCAGCCAAATCATCACAATTCCAATCCCGGCGGCTGTGCCTGGGAATTGGCCTCTTTTGTCCTGGTGACACAAGCACTGACCTGTGGCCACGCTTGGAAAAAGAACTTGCTCAGTTTTTATTCAAGTAGATTCTCACTCCTTATCAATGAAGGTGGATCCTTGGGCACACAGCTGAGAAAGTCTGGATGACGGTGATTATTATTATTATTATTATCATCCCGTGATCATTCTAGCACTGGCTACAATCCTCTTCATTCTTTATCTGACTTGTGAAACTTTGGGCATGCAAAATAAAATTACATGAAACAAAATCTCCAGCGAGGGAAGACAATGCTGTCACCACCTTCATTTTCAGTACTGAGATTTAATGGGAAATATCTTGGGCTATGATTTACAGCAATTATTTTATCTTTAGGAATACACATGAAGATCAGAAAGAATAAATTAATTTTTTGCCTCCATCCCAGTCAGCTATCCACCATTACTTACAGGCTAATGTGAACAGGAGAGGGATGCATAATTCTTGCAAGTTTATACAAATTACTCTGGATAAATTCTCCATGAAATCTACATAAATCTTATATTATGAAGTATTTCCATATGCCTGAATTTATTATAATTGAGGTGGTTGTAAACTCATTAATGTTTTCTTTATCAGAATTTAATAGTTTTTAACCCTTCTATTTTTAAGGAAAACCATTACAGTTCTGTTTGTGTTTCATTTTTCCCCATAGATCTTCCACAGCAAAGAAGTTTTCAATTCAATGGAATTCGATGGGATTGACTACTCTAGACCTGGTTTCATGAAATTACAAAATGACAGAAAGCTGAAAACATTCCTCACATAACCACAAAACTATAAAGTGTAAAATAATTAATTAAAAAATCAAATAGGCCTCACTCCAGGTAACAAAAAAAATGCATTAAGGTTATATATTTTTGCAGTCCTTTCAGAAATACATTTGACTATCAGAAAGCCTAAAGAAAAAAGGAATCCTAAATTTCACACATTCCAGGTACCATGACAAAAAAATGTGTTCCTATGTACAGAATTTGTGATGAAAAATTGCTCCAGTAAGAATTTGGTGAGTTCAATTGTACTTCCCTTCATGGATTTTGAGATAAATTCCCTGTGTTGTAGCGATTCTGCAGCAACAGACTCCATTCAGCCAAGGGAAACAAAAGCCCAGGACAGAGGGAACAGGGCTGGGCCCTTTTTTATGGAAAGTAACCAAGACATTTTTTATGTTCATATAATCCAGACCAAACCTACCCATGGGGCCTTTTCGAATATTTTCACTGTGATCTCCACCTTTCCCTAGGAAGCCCAAGCACATCCCCACAGAGTGTTATCTCTAATTTGGTCCTTCAGACGTGATGCTTTCACTATAGAGTTATAGTAAATATTCCACAGACTGGAGGTATTTCCTTGCCAAAAATTACCCCTAAATTTCAGATCAACCAAAAGCTGAAAAAATCCTTTGCAATAAGCTATTTATGTCACTGGCACACTGTAAACACATCCCTAAAATTAAACTGATTATTCATTTAGGTTGAATAATTAAAAATCTCCTCTGCTTCAATTGCTGACCCAGGATACAAAGCAGTGGCATCCCAGAAATAAAGGAGATGAAACATGTAGCCAAGTATTTTGCAAATACTTCAGAACTCTCTTCACATTTCAACTGAAGTGACCTTATCCCCAATTTCATGCAGTAAAAGAAAAAACTTGAGTATCAGTAGACAGAGATCTGACTTTGATTTCAAGCTTCATCTGGATCAGTGCTAATTTCACTGATTTTTTTTCAACATGTCTGCAGGGAAAACAAAACAACACAAGAAGGTAGCCCCAATAGCTTTATTTTATACACATGTAAATCTTGACTCTGTGTGTTCAGTTTTATGTGCTTAAAAATATTCAGCTTCACAGAAAATATTCTTTATCTAATGAGAAAAGACTGATCTGGATTTGATCACTGTAAAAGCCATCCATTCCCATCTTGCCACCTCAGGAGTAAGTAACTCTAAAATGTTATTTAACACCATACCAAAGCTATTTGAAAAGGACATCCAGCACAGGTGACCTTGCATTCTCAAAGTCAAATTGTAGGAGTATTGACAAAAAAAAAGGAAGACATTAAAAAAATAGAAAAAAACTTGTTAGAATTCTAAGACTACTTTATCATTATATGATACTTGCCTGACCTTCCCTTGCTGCCTGGGAGGAATTCAACCAGAATGGAGAATTTAATCCTCCACATTATGTATTTTAATGACTCATTGTTTTCCTATTTCTTTCTAGCTCCCACAAAGCTTAATGGACTTGAGCATGATTATTAAAATGCTGCAAATAAAAAAAAAGCAAAAACTTGAAGTATTTTTTAAAAAAAGTGAAGATGCAGTAAAGGACATTCTAAAATTGGAGCCCGTTTTGTTGGGGATGGGAGCAAAGTGTCTGAGCCATATGCTGGTGTAACACAGGCAAACTGGATACAAAGCTTGTCATTGCAACTTACTCCTTCAGAAAGCAGCTATGGAAGAAACAATCCCCAAATTTTACATTTCGATTTACATGCACCTCCAGATCAGCACAAACATTTGGCTATCAGAAGTCCATTAGAGTTCATCTTCCTGTGTCAAGAACATGCTGTTACCAAATACTAAATATAAGTAAATGGGTTTTAAACAACTCCTTACACCCAGCTTACTCCATTTTTTTTTTCACTTGGACAGAAGACCAGAAGAGAAGCAGATTTTTTAAATCTGCAGTTATCTTTCAGATGGCATAGGACACAGTCTGGCAGCTGCCAGGAAAAAAAAGAAAAGATTTTTTGTTTTTTCTTCTCCAACAGGAAACCCAAACACACCCTAAGATAAGGCCATAGCCTAAATCCACAATAATTTCAGTGGCTTTTATCCAGATTTACACTTCTTTAATGCAGAACTCGATTTGTCACTTGCGTAACAGAGTTCAGACACCAGAAACCCTCCCTGTCATTTGAACTTTCTCCCTCCTCAGCCGGCACAGAACAAACTACAACTGGTCATTTGGACACTACATGTTTCTGTAGACAAAAACACTAAACCCACAGTGGGGTTTTGTTGTTTTTTTTTTTTTCAGAAATAAGAAAATAAAAGTAAAACAATGAACAAATCCCAAATTCTGTTAAGTCTACCACCTGACCAAAAAGTTCTTCCCAAGCACTATTCCCTCCAAATCTCTGGACACACCAAAAATTATGTTTAACTGCATAAAATTTCTGCCAGTACATAACTTTGAAATGTGCTTTCTAAGATAAAAGCCTGGACTCCACAGAAGGATGAGAAGCGGTGTTAGTCCACAGGGATTTTGACTCAACTACATCTTCTCTTACTTAAAAGAAAAAACCCACAAAAAATCTTTCAGTGCAGGCATGTGGAGAGAAAGCTCCACCAGCTTTGGAGGTAGAGTGGCTTCAAGCTTCAGTTTCTGTCAGGAAAGTTGATGAAAGGGAAAACCTTCTCCATCCCACCATCATGAGAAAATTTCTGTCCTCCCACTATGCACAGCCAAAGCAGCAATGAAACCCCACACACAGAGACACAAAAAAAGGTGACAAAAAGGAAAACACAGTCCTGTGTTAAAAACTTAAAGCATGTCCTATATTAGCAATCTAGCTAATGAATTTTGCTTTCATTTAGTTGAAATAAATAGTACCAGATTAGTTCCTATTTTTTTTTGTCTTTCTTGGTTAACTTCACAGATAAGAATGTTCCTCTGTTGCTTATGAAGACATCTGAATAAATATTGCTATGCTAATGGATCAAAATATCAAAAAAATTGTGTGGTAAGTACAGAGTGGAAAGGAATAAAGTCACTGGACTCTTGGGATCACTTTTAACTACTTTTAATTCCTAAATTCCAATCTCAATGTCACAGACCTTGCAAAATGTGGAAGTTCCTGGATTCAATCAAAGAAGTGTTTGCAAAAGAAAAAGAGTTTTAGCTTTGGATCAGTCAAGCTCAGAAAAGGTGGCAAAGATTACCCTGCACAAGGCTGGAATTCAGCCTTGCTCTCTTTTAGGATGAAGGAATGATTTTCCTTATCCCAATTATCTTATTGTTTCGTACAGAATTGCTTGAGGGAAGTAAAAATCAACATATTCAGAAATTACGGCAGCTTCCTCAGATGCAAGAAAGGGTTATATGTTACAGGGGAACAGAAGCTGAATAACCCAGCAAAGAACTGGGAGAGCACAGAGGTGCAACACAGAGCAGAGCCAGCACTGACAGAAGTGAAAGAAAACTGAGGAAAGGTGACAAGAAAAGAAAGAAACAGGAAATAAAACATGATTAAATGGCAAAGTGATCCAAAACAGGCAAGATGAAACTAGCTGAAAAATGATAATATATTTATTTGGGGTGAAATGCGTAGTTAGACAAATCCAATCCAGGATTTAAGTGCGAGGTGCTGAATAAAAGGCTCTGGATGTTACAGCTGATTGCAGACTGATCATGGTTGCTGGGGCAGACCAGTGACCTCATTCCAAGCATTCCCCAAGCCACAGTGATGCTGTCAGGCTACACCAAGAACCTCCCTGTTGCGAAGCTTTCAGAATTAAACACACTCCAAAACTAAGCTCAGGGCTCCCAGTCTGTGGCCTCCCAGGTGCTGCCTCCAAGCATGTGAAAAAAATTTCTGGTATTGCCCTCAAATTTTTTCTTGGTCCCAGCCCAAGCAAGTTTTTCGTGCCTTTTTGCTACACTGCAGGTCATTGCAAGTGGTTCCTTGCTGATTTTTTGGGTTTCCACCCCAGGAAAATCAACTAGGTCATGCAGCAGGACCCCAGTGCTTGCCCCTGCAGCCAGGTCAGTGCCAGAGTCCCCGTGTGGGTCACAAAGGACCAGAGCATCTCCTTTCCTCCCTCCAAGATCCCTTCCTCCTGCTGATTTTTAAGACGGGATCACAGGGTTTAAGCACAACCCCTCTGAGTAGATAAGGGAGAAGGAGGTATCAGGCTACCTCACATTCTTCAGGTAAGTGCTTAATACTGAGAATGCTAAATAAAATTGCCCTGGAACATCTGTGGATAAGGGGGGATGTTTCTGAGCCACTGGTACTTGAGAATCCTTTATTCAAAGGCATTTTTCATGGATTTATCTGGAAATAGACAATTGACTGCTGAAATATAGCTAACAAAATGTACTATTCCACTTGTTATTTTGTTTGTTTTTATATGCATCATTTCCTGCCTTTAATTTCAATTCCATGCCCTCTAAGAAATGCAATCTCACAGACAGATCTTCCCCTTTATTCTCCTGTAACAATATCATAGCAGTTTTCTCTAGCTATTTACAATCTCTTCGTTCCCTTCACAGCTTTTCCAAGCCATGGAATGAAGAATTATGTAAAAATAGGCCACAAGAAACCAGACACACTTGATCTGCACAGCAAAAATAGAGCTCTTTAGCACCTGGCATTCTCAAGAGTGATAATGAAGCTGGCAAGATAAGCCAGGCTTTGACCCAAAATAAAAAGCTTAGACCTCAAAAGAGGGATAAATCTCAACTAACACAAAAATTCTGTCTTTTTCTTCTAAGGTGTGACCCCAGACATCTGGACAAGAAGAGGGACTGGGCTTCCCATAGGTGGGAAATGCAGGAAGAGGACAAGCAACACACATGAAAACACTAATTTTAGCCTGTCATAATCCCTGAGGGCAAATTACAAATACACCCTGGTGCCTGCAATTCCAGGAGCACTCATGGCTGAGGGAGAAGCCAAAAGAAAGGAAAGGGACTCAAAGGTCAAACCAGCAAGCCTGCACTTTGGAGGTCTTTTTCAGGAGCAACAAATAAATTCTTCAGGATAAATAACTGATCTGTGTTGAATTACAGATTTGAAGAGGCACATTTAAAACTGAAAATGCATCACAGAATTTATGTAAAATTTTGCTACCTCAGATGTTTCAAAGAGATGTAAGAGGCTGTTTCCCAAGATGAAAATGCTATAATGTGAAAGATTATGCAGACAGAATGGAATTTCATCAAGTAATGAGTTTTTTTGGTAAAAGAACACATAGGAGGAGGAACAAAATCTGGACTTCTGGAGTCAGCAGAAAGTGGAAACCAGAGATACCTCTACATATACACAGATAATACAATCTTAATGTTGAAAATCTTCAATTCAATAAATCCTTTGTTGTTTTCATTCAGCAGGAATTTCATTTCAATTAGAGCCACTTGGTTGGATAATATTTACTCTGCAATTTTTCTGAATCAAGGTGGCATCGTAATTCTGCCTTTTACGAACAACCCTGAACAATTACTTCAGCAACACCACCCAGAAAATGGAAAACAGGATTTTGGCTTCAAAATCTGAAGTTATCAAGATGCACAGAATAGGAAAGTTAAAAAAAAAAAAATCAAAGCAGAATGGAGATTTGCTAAGGAAACATTCTTGTTGGACACCACAAAAATCTCACAGGCCATACAGGGCATCCAGCAATGAAATTAAGTTGGAGACCTAAAAATCTCCAAACATCAGGTCATTAAAAGGGAGAGGGAATGACAGAAAAGGTTCAAGCAGCATCATTAGGTTTGGATTCCCTGGAATCCCTGTCCAAGATCCTAAGGGGATCTGATTTAAATACTCAAAGTGTTTACTCTGAAAATGCCTTCCACAGTGTGGCAAGACCTTGACTGCAAAAGCTGCATCTTACCCGAACTCCACGGGAAAGACTCAGAGCCAGGCCAGGAGATTGAGATGTAAATGGAGTGACAGCACCAGCGTGAAATATTGTGAGCAGTGTGAAACACAGTGTGAAGCATTACACTCATTACAGAGCTCTGTGCTCCAGAGCCTGTCCCTTTATCAAGCCTCATCTATAATTTGACAACAAATGACAGTGGTGGTAGGACTGACACTGAAGAAGGCTCCAAGCATCAGCTAGTTAGTAACCTCTTAGTGCACTGACCTTTTCTCTGTACCTTCCCTATGGGCAGTTCCACACAGCATGGACTCCCTCTCTGCATCCTTTTCCAAGTCTTTGCTCTACAGGACCAGCTAACTCCTTCCTATCCCTTACATGACCAGCTCACCCTGCTTGTCCCTCGTAGAGCATCTTACCTTATCTGCCCCTTGCACAACCACTTGACCCTTCCTCCTCACAGCACAGCCAGCAGACTCCAAGTGACCCTTGACCAGCCAACCCACTCTTTTATAACACCCATGCTCCTTGGCCCTAGACTGTGACCTCAGTAAGGCCAAGGCTGTTCCCACTCTTTGGCAATCAGTATAGCTGCAATTCATTGGGGGAGATTGCCTTCAGTACTATCCCTATTCTCTTACAAACAGGCTTCGGGGATGATACTATTTACTTTTAAAGAGGCTGAATATTACCAGATCAATTTTCACAAAGTTGTGACAGTAGTACCTTGTTATGAAAATCAGAGTATTTGTAAGGCATTAAAACAAATTTCTTCAGTGAAGCTTCACTTCTTAAATTGTCAAACCATTCTATATTGAACGGAAAACATAACATCAACTTAATTTCTATAAATAATGGAGTTTGACTGAAAACTGATATGTTGAGCTGTTAAAAATGATGTCAATATAAATTCAGCATAATAGAAAGAGGACTTGCAAGTTAGGGAGTCAATGTTATGTAATGTAAATAAATGTAAACAGAGATTAGCAATTATATGGTCCAATATTAGCAATTGAATAATCCAACTTAACTCTTTTCAAGTTTATTTGAATGAATCTAAAAGTGAGACAGTAGCCTTGAAACCATGCAAATATTTCGTTTTATATTCACAGGAAGTTTTTTTAAAATACAAATATTTGTTTCTTACAATTGGAAAATGAACAAAATTACATCTGTATTTGGAAGGCTTTCCTTATCCAGACCCAGTTATTCCGTGAATGTTTCTCCCTTGCCCAAATGGGAGTTGTATGGAACCTTATTTTTTTCCATAAAGCAATGATGGCACATAAAAATCCACCTACTCACAAGTTACAAACCCAATCCTGTGCCATCAGTCTTAACTTTGTGGTCTACTTTTAGCCTAATTACAGAAAGGAAATTATTGGGTGCACAAAGAGGTTTGTGATGAAGTGCTCAGCATAAGAACCTACGTCACAGTCAGAGTTTTGTGGGGTTCTATTTTTCCTTCTCTTCCCTTTTTTCTTTTCAGGTTTTTGGATTTGGGGGGAGGGGTTGGGGAGGGATTTGGCAGGTTTTTTGGTGAGAGGTTTGTTTGCTAGGTTTTTTTAATTCATCTCTGCATTCACTTCGGGAAACACAGGAATTTTCTTCAAGAATCATTCCTGACTATTTTTAACAATCTCTATTTTGCCTTTTTTTTTTTAATCTAGCATTTATTTCATGTGCTTTCATCTCTTTTCCCTGTGTTCTCACCATTGTAAATGGAAGTAATAGAGAGCCCCGGGAGCCTGCACACATCTCTTTCCCCACTTGTCCTTCCTCTGTTTTTGACCTGGCTCCACTGTTCCTCCGTTAGAAATCCCACGTGGCATTTGACACAATCTTAGAGAGCTCTTGAGGCTCGTGTGGAAAAAATGATTTAAAGAAAACACATTAACTTTTGAGGAATACCAGAACTCTCTGGGAAGCTCTTCAAACAGTTTTCCTTCTGTAGCATCCTTTACAGGGCAGTCTGGTATCTCAGAGCTGCATTGACACATCCCTTATCTCAGAAGCCGTTGGTCTCCTAATATCCTAATATTGGTGTGGCCTTCCAAACCCTCCTGTTTTGTTACACTGAGACATAGATGCAGATATATATATATATAAAATATCATGATTGAAATGCACAGGTCACATACTTCCAATGGGCATAGCCTCTTAAAAAAGGCACAATTACAGCAAAATTAAGGATACCGATTTTAGTGGAGCCTGAGAAAAACTAGCAGAGGGTGTCTCAGATAATGCTGAAATAAACCCCACCATAAACGTGGTGCTTTCCTATATCTGATTTAAACCTCAGAGTTTTTCCTCTCCAATATTTCAGCTCTGAGTTGCTCAGGAAGGAAAATGGGGCACCGACGCAGCACAGCTGGGGAGTCTCAGCCACACCCAGGGTCCAGCTGCAGCAGCCAGAGTGATTTAAGAAACAATATATGCCTGTTCAAAGAAGGGGTGATCAACTCCAGAACAACTAAAACAAAAGGATCCGGCCACATCAGATCACAAGACCAGGACACAGTTTTCCAAGTCCCATTTACAGTATTGCAAGTCTTTAACAAGGCAAAATGTTTTTCCTGGTTCTAATCCAGTTCAAACAGGAGTCAGTTAATATAAAAGCTGCAATCTGCACCATGAGAAGGTCAGACAGCACGATCACATAAACCCCTTCCAATTTTGTGATCTATGACCTATAAAACCGAATCAGAAGTGACTGAACAAATTTCAGGTCACAGTTAAACTCAGAAGTTCTATTTTCTTTTTACATTCCCTCAGCCAAATGCAACTCCTTAACTAATTCCAGTAGCTTCCCTTGTGTCCCAAAGACACTCTGGTATAGGATCAGGCACCAGGCTGAATCAGAAAGCAGATTCCTGAGAGATGGGTTGTCTGCTGACATTTTCCAGTGCCTCCAAGGGGACCTACAGGGGTCAGAAGGATCCAGCTACCAGGCTGAACAACACTGGGAGTTTCACTCACAGGGAGCAACTGAAAATCATGATTGGAAGTTCCAGTTTGGCTGAAATACTAGTTCAGAATTGCAGCATTTGAGGGGTTTGGGGTACTTGCATTGCTGTCTGCTCCCAACTTGACCCTTGGCCTGCATATTGAGCTCAATGGCATTACACTTTTATGGATTCCACCAGAATTTTGAGGACAGTATAGCCCACAATTATTTTCTGTAAAGCAAGAAATTAACCTTATTCATTTGATAACCTGTTTGGTACACAAAGGTACATTCCATTTTTGTCCCTGTCAGAGCCAGTGATCCTGGCATCTTTGAATCACTTATTCTATTTGTGTTTTATGGTTTTCTTTCTTTTTCTAATTGCATGACTTGGACTAGTTCTGTGCATGGCCTTTGATTTTACTCCCCTGTACCGTCATTCAGTGAGGGCAAGACAGTGAAAGCTATTGAAAAACAACCCAAAACAACCAAAGGCAAAAAAGCCCCCTGGTGAAAGGATCATATCTTAGAGCAGCCAAAACCCTTAAAGGGCTTCAGAAAGGTTTCTGACCCAACTCTGAGGAAACAGCTCTGAGGACAGCAATGTTGCCAAAAACAGCACAGTTGCAATTGCTGGATACAATGGTCCCAGCCTGGAAGGTGCAGAGAAGGTGAGAGACACTGCTGCTGTGGAGGAGCCAGTGGACTGGCAGCTGGCTGGAAGCCAGATTTGGGGGAGGTGGGAGCTACAGACCCCAGAAACACTTCCAGCCATTTGGATCTGCGCCTAAATATTGGGGCAAGGCTCAAACACAGAGCAATTCCCCCCCTTTCCTTTCCCCTGCCACCCTCCCAGGCATCTCCGGGGGACGTGTCAGCGTGACCTGCCGCCACTGCTCAGCCCAGAGTTCTTCCTGAGACCAAAACTAGCTCAAGGGCACTGGAAGCAGCCTGGGATCCCTCCAGTGGGTTATTTTTGGCTCAAGTGCCAGGCTCTTCTGGTTCAGTCTGTAAAATAAACCCTAGGAGGAGTAGCTGTGGCAGTCGGTACCTACCTGGCAGGTGGCAAGGACACGCTGCAGGCTGGTTTCCAAAACCAGGCCAGAGCATTCTGCTATCAGCTGTACTTACAGCAGCCCTTACACATGGCACCAGCTCTCTCCTCGCCTTTCTGCTCAGCATTTCAAGTAAGCTTCAGAAATGGCCACACACCACAGAATTTGCATGCCTCAGCCTGCAGTCCTTGTTATATGCACAGAATACACCCAAGTTCAAAGGACAAGAGCAAACAGCTTCTGAAAATGAAGCTTAAACTTTGAATAAAGCAAATTACTGTATGATTTTGCACCAGTGCACACACAGAAATAACTAACTTGTGATCAAAGGGAAAAGGAAAACCACAGTAAGTTTTTCAAGCTCTGCCCTACATTTCAGTATGTAATTACATTAACACACAGTTTCCAGTTTTCCAATTTGTTTGCTGCCACATAGCAGGACTGAGCACAGGAAATTCTATTTCTTGCAGCCATTCAGAGGAAAACAGAGAAATAATAGCAAAAGATATTTTTCATACCAACCAGTATTTATTTGCTTGTAACCCAGCCTAAACATCATTAATGCAAAGGGGTCCTTTTCTATGGACACAGGAAATAATTATTAGTTTAGCACAGATATTTGAAAGAAATTGCAAAAGGAACACGGGATTATGATATCCTACCACACTGTATGCATTCAAAATGTGGGAAATTCACATCTCTGTGGTTTTGCCATCCAGATTACACAGATACCATCCTTTATCCACGTTAAATGCTCACTAATATTTGAAACAGGTAATGGTACTCCCAAATGACAACTGCACAGGGCTACAATAGATGTTTCTGTCTCTTTTGCTTCTATTAAATAGAAGTGATAAAAATAGAACAAGTCACTGCACACCGCCGACAGTTTTGTAGATTTTCCTTTTGCTTTGTTGCCTTTTTCTCTTTCTCCTGTTATCTGTCTCAATCTGATTTCCTGCAGCTTGAGGAGTATTTGCAGGCATTTGATTGATGAAAATCAAACTTACTGAACCGTTCCCCAAACCCAAATAAATAAGTAAACAAACAGAATATTCCTTGGGCTGGCCAGCATTTAATAGCAACACTTGAAGCTGAAAAACCAAGATTGCTGACTTCAATCACTCTCATCTAATTAAAGAAAATTAGTTAGAAAAGCAATTCTACCAGCTAATATCCTTGTGTTTTGAAATACCTGTTCTGCTTATTCTACAATAAAATACATGTTCCTTATGTTTACAGTCACAATGCCAGTTAAAAAAACCCCACATTTTTACTCATACCCGAAAAATGTTTGATTTCAAAGCAATTTCTCTAAGTGGAATATGTCTACAGACTGTATTAGCAGATTTTCAAAATTATCAAAATAAAAACACCCATGTGAAAGCACAGACAAATCATCACACACGCACATCTCTCTGCATAATTATAGAGGAATACAGGAACTCTGACTTGAAGCCTAGCAACAGTATCCAAGTATTAGTTAGTCTGCTAATCAACTACCAAAAACTCGCACACCAGCTCAATGTGCTTCATTTTCCTAAAGCAAACAAAAAACCAGACAAAAGAATCCTATCACTCCTAGCTCCAGATCTGCTGAAAGACGAGATGCACAATAGAAAACAAACCTTGTTCACTTGAAGAAGAACAACCCATGTCATTTAGTCCGTCTGAAAATTCATCCCATCACAAAGAGCCAAGGCAAAAGAGAGATTTAAAAATAGGTTATCCAAGCCAAAGGATTATCAGCTTGCAACATACTTAATATCTGCATATCTGTATCTAATGAAAGCTTCAAAATTCTTACATATATGATTGGGGTTTGTGCCTCCGTCCTATAGAAGCCATAGTAAATTCTGTACAGCAAATGCTTCCTAAATCTGCTGTGCTCATTTACTCACAGACAGCTGCAGGCTGGATGAAAACAATCAGGGATTAACTTTTCTATTCATCACATCTTTTAATCCATTACTTTCTCTTAGTTTGCAAGAAATAAATGCATAAAGTTAAATAAATCACATATGTACTATGGCTAGTTTAAAAAAAGTTTAAAAGGGACACTATTATTATTATTAATTATTTTTAAAGGTGTGCAACTGCTGTACATCAGGGGTATGTGTAACGTCTTCCTCAAAGCAGAAAAGAAGATGCAGCAATAGTCACTGAGCTGGGATACTCTTCTGGGTCCCAAAGATTTACAAAATAACAAATAATTAAAATAAGCTACTCTGGTGCTGTTATTATTGCTCAAAAAAACTAATTTGGGGGCATGATGAATTGAAATAATCTGGGAAGCCACACTAAGGATTTCAGATCACTTGTAAAACAAATTTCTAAGTAACTTATGGTAATAGGGTTTCTTGCTTTATGAAAAATATTATTGTAATTTGTTTCAAATAGGATTACTTTTTAAATGATATAGCAATTTCCATTCACCTTTCAAACATCTGCCAAGAAAACAAAAGGGATTCCCTCATAAAAGACAAACACAATGAAATCTGGATCTTGTTTTTAATCCTTTATGAGTATCTTTTTTTTTTTCTGTCCTTGGATCCCTTTATCTTTTCTGTTTGATTCAGTCTTATAGAACTGCCTCATCCCAGTCTGGAGTAAGAACTTTCCTGGTAGAATCAGCCAGGTGAGTTTTATTGAACTAAAGTCACTGGAATCCCTTGCAAAGCTTTTTCGTTATAGGTTTGTTCACATTACTCCATGGGACATTATTCTGACCTTTTTTGGTTCTAAAATAAATAGTTTTTAAATTTTTCTTCTTTTTCCAGAACAGCTGGAAGTCCTATGATTATTGCAAAGAAGCTTATTTTATATATGTCTAATTTTCACATCTGTCTGATGTAAGTGCTTTACAATTAAATTAAAGAAGAAGGAAGAACAATCTTGGTGGATTTGATCTGGAGGACAAAGATTTAGTGGCTCTGCTGTAAATCAGAATTTTCTGCTTCTAAAGTAGAGTCTAAAATAATTACAAAGTGCAAAGAGATTGGCATTATTAAATGAACTTAAAATAATAACAAGGTTTAATGAATCTGGTTTAATGGTACTGGTTTAATGATACTGGTTCAGTATCAAAATTCAGAATCCAACCAAAAATACACTTCCCGAGAGATGAGTGATTAAAGTTTCTCAAGAGACTTGAAAGTGTGAATTGTCCTCATCTTCCTGAGGATACTTCCCAAGCTCTTCACTATTCCTTCCCCCTCTGCTGCCTCTAAGGAGATGCATTACTCAAATGATAAATGTTGGAACACATCCAAAACTATAGGAACACAGTGGATAACCAGACAAGCACGAGAAGCAAAAGCCAGCTTGCTGAAGCTGAAATGCTGACATCACTCTGCACATTCATCATAACAGCAGCTCTCAGGTTTTCTGCTCAGGATTTGTTTCTTTGATTTACTCTTCCTTTTTTTTCCACTGGGAGACACTCCAAATACGGACATTTCAACAACTTCATTTTTCATAAGTAATAAAACTTAAAAGGACAAATGTCCAGCTCAATTAAATTAGGTGGGAGGAAATAACATAACATAATGTTTGCTCTTTAAGACAAATCTGTCAATTTAAATAGTCATGCTCAACCCCCTATCTTGCAAAAATTGCAAGTGAATAACGGAAGTACCAATATTTCTATTTTTCAGTGGCAAAAATGAAGATATCAGAAATATTTGGAGAATCTTCCCATAGAAAGTATTTTCTAAGCATTTGTCTAGAAATCACCAAATCCTACAAGTCAGAAAAAAAAAGTGCATTACCCGTGTATAAATATAAACAACAATAAGATGCTCAACCTAATAAGAATAACATGTTCATTGTTCATTCATGGTTTACAGATTATTAATAAATACAGAAGGATGAAGAATTCTTTCATGGAAAGGAACTATCCTATTATCCCAGGGAAAAAACAAATCTTCCAGACTGTCTCTGAACTTTTATGCAGAAGTTATGACTTTGGGGCATTTTGCCCTCGGTTTTCTCAGTGCACACTGCAAGAGCTGAAAGTGCTACAAGAACTCACATTACCACAACTTTCAACCATGTCCCTGCAGATCATATGCAACCAGGAAGGGAAAGTAGTCCTTAATCCACATCATTAGTTCTATATTTCATGTGAGCTGGCATAATTTCCCATATAATAAAATACTAAAGTCAGAGATTTGCCTCACTGAGTTAAATCAGTGCAGGCAACTACACAGAGCCTCCTGCTGCAAAAGAAATGCCTTCTTTTGTTCGATTCCAGGATGTTTCTGTGGGACTTTAATCAACTTGAATTAAAGCATTTTAACCCGTTTTATTAAACTGTATTAGGCATCACTTGTATCAAACTGACTTTTATTTTAATGGCAAATCTATCTAGCTAAAAAGATCTTGAAAGAGCCTTCAGGGCTTTTTGTCAGGAGCCCTTGAGGCCTGTCACTACCCTTAATCCCACCAAAATCAGTGAGAAGAATGCTTTCATGGATATGGGGAGTTGGCTTCTGCCATATATTCACTTCACTATAGCAAAGCATGTTTCTCCATTTTCATCTTCTGATCAATTACTCCCATTTGAGACCAGCTTTAGGCGAGGCCAAAACAACCTGCAAGACCCAATCTGGCTCTTCCAGGTAGGTGGATGTGTATTTAGTCTATTACAAACTGACTGATTTATACTTAGAAAGCACCTAAACTTACCACATTTTCCTTTTCAGAGTATATTTTTGGAAGCTTTTCAGCTTTTTTCCCATCTTCATTCTTTTTAGAGAATTACTTTTCAAACCTCCCTGAAATGTCACCAGCCCTGTGGCTGTATCTCACATAGAATCAGTTTTAACATCTTTGCAAAATCCTGATGCAAACAAGCAAAACTTATTTTCAGAGTCTTTAAATATTTTGCTTACCAATATCAGCTTCCCTGTGATTCTTGATGTATTCAGCAAGCTCAAAATTTCCCGCTATTATAGCCACCTAAAGGATTGTAAAACAGGCACAATTAATATGTCGTCATCACTTACTAAGAAGGAAAACATGTTACATCACTGCCAAACGTCAGGCAGACATATTTTCACTTCACAAAGTGGAGTATTCTATTACTTTCCTTCTGCAATATATATCTGAAACACCAGCGAGAAATGAGATCTTAACCTGTTTGTTAGAACACTGCCAGTCCCCCAGCTGCCCATGTCCCAGGAATGCTGTGATGGTGGCAATCTCAGGAGGCTGCTGGAAGAGCTGCTGCTCTTCACGTGGTGGCAGTCCAAGGCAGCAGTGAACATTAAGCACAGCATTCCCAAAGCTCTGGGAGTTGTACGAGTGTGTGGGGAATGCTGAAGGAGAGACTCACTGAAGATATTATCTCCCTTTAATTGCTCCTGCCTCACTCCTTACCTGAGCAATAAAAACAGGAGCTGAAATGCAAAGTACATGAGAGAATCAAGAGCTACCAGTATTCAGGTAGCACTAAGGCACCAAAAAACGCACTGAAAGAGAGAGACTGGTGAAGTGTATGCATAGGTATAGAGCTTAAAATGTCTAAATACATTGAGTTCTAAAATAACTATTTTCTTTTTCATTCATTTCCTAGTTGTTGAACACAGATCTGAATTCTCATATAAACGGACTTAAAAAGAAAAACATCTCTGACAGGTGTGAGGGAAGCAATTCAGTTTTGCCATTGCTGACTTCTCCTTTCTTCTTCTTCTCTCTTTGCCCTGAATATCAAAGAATTGCCTTTTCTGGCTCCATTTAGCAGCTTTGACAGATCCTGTTCTCTAATGGCACTGTGGCTTTCCTGATGTATGTGCAAGGCATAAGCTGGGCTCACATTTCTAACAGATACTTCTGCATCTACAGGATGCAGGTTAAAAAAAAAAACAACAAAACTTAAAAATATTGCTTTAGGATTCTCTTGAATATATCCAAGAGAGTCAGACATGAGAAATTATTAAAAACCCAACGCAAATTTTCTGAGCTGATGACCAAAAAAAATTATTTGCTAATTTGTGCCTCTCCACATATGAAGAACGATGCAAAGGAAGATCTAAATGCTGAAATGGTCTTGGGGAGTGTATGAAGTGCAGTTAATGTCAGCAGTATCTTTGAATGTAACAAGCAAAAGATCTTATTTCTGCACTCAGCCTAGGAAATTGAATGGACAATTTTATTTACCAGTAACCAAAAAACAAACTAATATGGAAATCCCTGAAATTGAAGATTTTACACCCAAGCTGTGGCTGCCCCATCCCTGGCAGTGTCCAAGACCAGGTTGGATGGGGCTTGGAGCAACCTAGAATAGTGGAAGGTGTCCCTGCCCACAGCAAGGAGTGTATCTGGGCGACTTTAAGGTCCCTCCCAACCAAACCATTCTGGGATTCTGTGCTCAGGGAGGTTGGACACAAGCAGGTTGATGCACTGACACCTCAACACCATCTGAAACCATCCATCTGAAAATTACTATTTTAAACACTGGTAAGCCAACCTTTATTCCAGAAGCCCCTCCAGAGAGAAACAGCTTCTCAGCATGGATAGCACGTCAGAATCTGGCCCCCAGCCTCCTCCGTGCAGCCCTGAAGTGCAGCTCATGATTCTCCCTGGCAAACAGCACTAGGAAAGCAACAGCAGAGCTGTACTAATCCTCTCTCTTTAACTTCCAATTCTGCAGCCTGGCTGGCTCCAGGTTCATAACAGCAACATTTGTGTGCAGCTCTGAGGTTTTCTCTGCATTGTAAGCAAGTGATAATACTTCTCTCTGACATTACCCCTAATTAGCAGTAAAATTCCAACAAGGGGAGGAATTCAGCAGCGACAGGCAGCTTGCTAGACAGCAGCCATGGTACTCAAATGAAAGAATTTTTGATACCGAGCAGATTTTAAACCTCAAGTATAAACATGCTCTTCAAGTGCTAAATACGTTTTATTACTTGGAAAGAAAAAAAAAAAAGATATTTCCAGATAACTAAGAGATAGCTTGACAGGGAATTGTTCCCATATTTGCTTCTGGCCCGAGCAGTAGATTCAGCAAGCTCAAGGAACCATTTTTCTCAATTTAATTCACTTCAATGCACTAAAAACAGTATGTAAAATCCTTACAGCAAAATGAAGGAAAGATATGTTAAGATCCAAGGAAAGCAAGGAAAAGTTAAAAAGTACAAATATTTCTTGGCATAACATCAATGCACTTCACTTGAATTTGATGGGTAAAATGTGTGGGAGAAAGTGAAGTGAGAGCAATATCGGAAAGACACAAAATTATACTCATTCAATTTGTACAGTGGCAAACCACAAAGCATGGCAACCTCGGCCCTTCTTCCATCCCAATGTGTCTTAAACCAAAACTATAGTGAGTTCACATGAAAATATAAATGTGAATACATTAGGACAAATGAATGGTCTTCACAAGATCCAGAGCTGGAACCCATGAAGGTGGTAGAAATTCTCTCCTTGACCAAGTACCAAAATCAGAGACTAACTGAAGTTCTATATTTGTACTAAATTGCTTTGTACTTTAGAAAAAAATAGTAATGTAGTGCCTTGGCAGAAAATACTAGAGTTTGATTCTCTCCATGCTTCATAATTTACAAGGTTTGCTTTTCAGGATGTTCTGTAGACAAGTGCTAGATTTAAAATTAAGAGGTTATGGCAGGAAAGAAGGTTTTGTTTTAGGTTTCTTTTGATCACAACACATCTCCTCTTGGCAGTGAAAAAGTAGCACAGCCAGCAAAACTGCAGCAAAAGTTTGCTTCCAATTCCAGTTGGAACTGGATTCCAGTCATCAAAATGCATCACGTGCATGTTTACAGACATGAAATATCACCATGAAAGGCTGGAGGTAGCACTTTACCACTGGAGGCTATCCACTGACTCTGTTACTGCTGAAGCTTCAAAAATCGCAGCTTTTCTAAAACTGCATATGCAGCAGTCTTGCCATAATTCAGGTACTTTCATTCCTGCAGCAAATGTCCTTTCATGTCATCCTTTTGACATTTATCTCACATCAAAAGTCTCTGTGTCCTCAGTCATGTTATTCTGCAAACATGATAAAATCTGGTTCTGCATGTTGTACGAAATAAAAACATCATTCACACACAATTTCCACTAAAGCCTGCTATGTGTTTTGCCCTATTTTCATAGGGTGTCTTTACTTTGCATCCAGAATCAGAAAGAGTTCACCTGCAGGGTACCAGCACGGTGTCAATCAAAGCCCAGCAGAAAAGCCTGACTCAGTAGTTCAGTGCTTTTAAACCCAAACCAGGATCTCTGTCTGCTGCAGACATTTGGTTGGGAGCCCTGCCACATTCTGCTGTACAGAGAGTAGAAATTATCTTGTTGGGGTTTTTTTAATCAGCATTAGAGGCAATTTTAGAAGAATGACAGTAACCAAAGTGAATCACTTATCAGCTCCCTCCCAAGCTTAATTGACCCCACTAAGGCTGTTAACATGGGCACCTAATTATTACCAAATTACCTTTGATAACACACGTCTGGCCTGGGTAAGTCTGCCACAGGGAAGCAAGCAGAGAGTAAAGCTAAGCAGGAAGATGGATCTTGGTTGGAGGACACTCGTATAAAATAAAAAGAGAGGATAAAACCAAGCAGCTGGATGGTGGCACCTCTTCCTATTCCCAAAATGATCTGTCTCTAGCATGACAAAACTTAATGGAGTGCCTGAAACAGGTCCCAGCTGGGACACCCTGAAGCACAAAGCCACGGGATGAACAACTCACTGGAGCAGAGCCAGGAGCTGGCTGTCACTCAGGGTGTGTTAACAGGGAGCATGACCAGAAAGGTTATGTTTACACAGATATCTCCTCTGCCTCGGGAGAAGCAGAGCTGTCACAGTCACCCCAGTGTCTCACTCACTGTCTCACAGACAGATGTTTCTTTCAAACGATGCAACTGCTTCCAGGGCCTCGCTGTTTGCCATGGCAGGCTGTGCCAGATGCTCTGCTGCCAAGCCAAGGGAGGAAGGGAAGGCAAGGGAAGTTTAATCGACACTTGGCGAGTTGCTATGGGTAGTAACCAAGGGACAGCTCAGCCGAGTGGAAACATGAATGAATGAAGCAGCTGCAAGGCAGGGACTGGGAGGGAGCAGGCAGGAGGTGGGAGCATCCCAGCACTCCTAACTCTAGCACTGGGCAATGAGCAACATCCTCAACACTGGCACCTTCACAAGCGGGTCTCTCTCCTGACAGATCCTCACCCCTGGCTTTCTGATATTCGCAGTCAGAAATGTTCTCTGTGGATACAGGCACTGTTTAAGCTGCCTTTCAGGAGTCAATTCAGAAATTAAATACTCGAGGCATCAGGTTAGTTCTGATTTTTCTGAACCATGTTCCCCAAAGAAACTTAGTTTAAATAATGGTAAATAGAAGTACTTTGTGTAAAGGGTGAAACTGGCCAGATGTCCTGTTATAGGGTTCAGTGTGACAGTTTCACAGTGTTTTCAGACCCTGCATCAGACAAAAGTAGCACTGACTCACCACCATCTCTCTGTTTAGCCCCATAAATGCAGTTCTAAAGGTATCAATTTACTCGCATTCAAGTATTTTCATTTTTTATGGGGATTAATGCAGTTTTTTGTTCCTTTAGGGAAACTAGAATTGGTACTTACACTTTACCTGGCACTAACCTTTCACAATTGATTTTTTCCTGCTCTTGAAATGTATCACAGGCAGAGATTATATTAAATTAGAGCATGATTTTGTAGCCTGTTAACAAATACAATTTTTGAGCTTTATGGGCTAGTCCCTGAAAGGCAAACACCAGGGCTAAATTACATTACCACTCTTGGGAACAAACTGCTCCACCCAAGGAGAAACAAGAGAAAAAAGACAGAAACTGAAGCTGTCCCCTCTTAAATCAAGACAATGAACTTTGACGAACTTTCTCTGTGGGACTGAAGAGAGCCTCTTACTTCATTCATGTGCCACTCAGTCCAGCCTTCTGCATTTCTGCTGCACATGCTCACATTTGAGAGACCCAAAGCTCTGAAATGCAGAGCCTTTGGAGGGAGCAGAGGGAGCTGCAGGGTTGCAGCTGCCATTCACAGTGAGCACATAAAACATCACCACTCCCCACCTGCTTTTTCTCCCCCTACTCTTCTCTTCCAGACAATTGACCTTTCCTGAGGAAAGTGCACTTCATTATTCTTTCCTTCAGGGCTGATGTTTCACCTTTCTCTTGTCTCTGCGAGACAGCCGTGCTTACTGAATGATGGCTTTTCCAGAAAGCTTGTATTGGCAGTAAGTTCAGGCAGGCTGCTGCACATAAAAGACGTTAACTCCAGCCCACCACGAAATGTGAATTACATCTGTGCAAATGTAGGTGGACAGACAGAACACTGAGGTAAGTCTTCCCTACAGGTTCCCATCTTCAGTGGGAACTACAAGAAAGAGGTCACACAACCCTGTGAATGAGACTGTAACCATCAGACTCCAGAAATTGCCTTCCAGTTAAACCACAGGCTCAAAAAACCATAAATTATGTCTCATTCCACCAAGGACTATATTATTTTAACAATGAAAAAACACCACTCACGCAGTCACAGCCATCACACAACAGGATTCACCATCAGCAGATGCATGTGAGAAATTACACAAGGGAATTCAGAAGGAAGAGTTGGGATCACTTCCTTAATTAAAAGATTTTCAGAAATGCTCTTCCATGTATCATAATCAGGATGTGTTTGCTTAGTATTAAAAATACACAACCACATGGCAATAACCACAGCTTTTGGAGATTGACACCTCTTTAATTTGACACAAAAATCCAATGGTGTTTACTGTGGGGCAATGAAAATGCAACATAGCTAAACTCCAACGTATTTGCTTTTCTACTATGTCCTCTGGAAAGAAAAGCTCTCCCTAATAAAACAATGAGGTACTTAGAGCCTAAAGCTACTTTAAATTTAGTCCCAGCACACCATCAAGCCCACAGCAGTCATCCCCAAGGACATCAGGAAGTTAAATTTAGGTTGTTAAGTGCCAAGACCCTGTTCCCCATGTGTGCCCGTGTAGGATACGGCAGCGGGAGGCTCCATCCCTGATAAATGGTGACACAAAATCACCCAGCACGCTCAGCAGACTCAAACAAATCCCATTCTAAATGGATCTGCATTAGCTGCTCTCATGCAGTGCATGGATTTTATAACTCTCCTCAACGGGACAGATGGAGTTCAGTTTGGAAAAGCAGGAAGCAATCTGTGTTCCGAATTTCTTTTCCATAGGTGTGGGATGGAAATGTATCGATCACCCGCTGTTGGTTCCTTATGCAATTCCAGGAGCCTGCACTTGAAGAGATGTTTATTGATTCAAAGAGCACCACAAGTACCTGGAACTCAGATTCCTTAGGAAAGGCATTCTTCTGTAATGCCTGAGCAAAACAGTGACAATGTGGCAAACATTGCTCTGAGCTCAAATCACAAGGAAGACCTCAGGTGTTTTCCATCAGAATGTTAAGAATTCCAAATGGTCTTTCTCTGAACCAGTTGCAAAATCCTACACAACTGCAACAGCCATATAATCTAACACAGAACTGCTGGACAATCATTAATTCCTTATATCACTTTGCAAAAATCAAAGGGCAAAGTTTCACCCCACATTTTGTAGTTCCATGGACTGCAGTTGATTTTTGACTTTCAGGCTGCGACACAGCAAAATAGAAGTAGCGGAAGCTTCTTGGTTCACCTCATTAAAAAATAAAACCAAATGCTTGATTAATATTCTATTAATATCACTAAATCCCTGTCTTTATCTAACAGTGCTGCTGAATACATAGAATATGGATGACACAAAACATGACCTCAAGGAGATACATATGCTTGCATTATGGAGACACACATTTACACTCCAAAGCTTCATTAAAAAATAATCAATTCTGAAGTTGAGATGTAAGACATCTCTTTAGAAATATGTCAGAAGCAAATCACTAGTTTAGGAAGCTTATGGTTGTGCAGTATTTCGTTCATTTAAAAAAAATAATGTTTTTGTTGAAAATAGATCAGAACTGAAAGGTTTGATTTTATAAAATAAAATTAATTTTATCCATTTGAAGTTTCCCTTCAGGTGTAGCATTTTCAAGTTTTGGCAAAACTCACTGAAATAAGGTAAGACAGAATAAAGTAAAGCCGTAAAACTGAATTTACTTTCTTTAAATAATAGCCAGCAAAGGTTAATATTAATTGCAGAAATAACCCACATTCTCTACCAGGACAAGAAAATGCTGACAATTTCCTAAATTACTTTTTAGTAATGTTATGAAGAAATACAAGTAAAAAATCATATTCAGCATTTTCCTGCATGCTTCTTTCCTGGACAGAAGAGAACTCTTAACATTTTTAATCATATAATGTAATACAAGCACAATGTTATGCATTTTGAAAGGAACTAACTGTGTATATTAATATATCTAATGTCCAGTAGATGGCAAAATATCAGCAACCACCACCTTTAATCTTGGCACTTGATTCATTCAAACCCCAAAGTAATTTTTTTTTTCCTTTTGTTTCCAATATTCACTTTCTATTTCATTGGAGAGCAGGATTAGCTTTACCTTTTGGATGTTTTCTGTCTATTATCTGCTTGAAAGCCAATTTCATCTTCGTCAGGTCTCGATACAACAAAGCACAATAATGTTACTATCCTTTAAATAGTCCTTTGAAGACAGTTTCTTCACCACAATTTTTTTTTCCTCCAAGAGCATTCTGCTGCTACTGTTCCCAAATTTGCCAGCACATGTTAGCATACTGTGTACTAAAATCTCTTAGCAACAATATCTTAGTGTCTAACATTTCCCTTCTTCCAACTATGATTCACGGAGCCATCTGTAGTCAGATATTGACATGCAGCATCCTAAAATAGGCACCTTACATTTGTTCAACAACTAGTTTTAGCATCTGAAAATATAAATTACGGGGAGAGGGCCAATATTTCTATGAGGTTCCTCAGCATTCCCTTGATCATTTTAGCACTGTTTAAACAAAGGCTCGCCACAAGCGCTTCGCCTCAGTACTGAGGGCAAAGATTCCCACTTTTCCAAACGACAGCTCCGCTTACGCAACCCTCCAAGCAATCCCAGGCTTCCCTGGTGAGGACCACCTCACACTGCTACTCAGGCTGTTTTTAATAGTAATCCAAGACTAGATTTTCAAGTTCCAAGATCCCAGCGTTCTTCACACCCTTGGAAGCCTCAGGCTCATGGGAAGCATCCCACGATACGTGGGACAAGGTCAACGTCCCAGCTGGGTGAAGACAAAGGGACTTCTGCTGTAGGAAATGCAACGATATCCCACACTCGGGAAGAAAATTTACAACCACAACCTCCCAAGCACCGACTGCTTTTGCCTCCCAAAACTCTTACCAAGCTTGCCCTCAGAAAATAACAGCATTTTCTTTTCAGATGCAGCAAATTAACTCTTAGCAGCAAAGACTTTGCATAACCCAAGTTATTCATGGCAATGCACTGTGCAATTCTGTACAACTTAAAAGAATAGTGCTGTACTAAAAAATCCTGTTAATTAAAATTATCATATTCAGCAGAATACATTATATAGGAAGAGTTGATAGTATGGCTTTGGAACCGTTTCAAGTGTGAGGAACACACTTCCACCCCAGCGAAATCAGCAGGATTTCATCCACTTCAAAGGAACCGAGATTTTACCCTAAATACTTTTCAGCAATTAATATTTTTAAAAAAAGCAAACACACAACAACGTGCAGCCAAATACACTGGACTTTATAAAAAAAAGTATGCTGCAAGCATAACAACGCTGGCACATTTTCCTTGCTAAAATGCTGGGTTTGCTTGCAAGAGATTTGACAGCCCCATGGGTCTTATGGAATACAGTCAGTAGCCATGAAGCTGTGCCAGGGCTGAACGAATTCTAGTCAGAATATGGGGGAGGCAATTACTCTGAATGACCTCTTTTCTGTCTCTTTTAGGTCCTGCAGCACTGTCTTAGCAGGACTGGACAACACCTAAAATGCCTGCAGGCATCTTTGTTCTTTTTCCAGTCTTCCTTACTAAGGTTTAAAAGGCAGAACCTGTGTTTTATTCTCCACTATCCTTTCATGAACACACACAACTGTGTTCTTAAAATCTAACCACTCTTATTCATTAATTAGCCATGACTGAATACCTCGAGATTTAACTAAGCTTGTGTGGACACCAAGATAAAAAATATAAGTCCTTTCCTCACAACATGGGAGCAAATCACTTCTAAATCATCTCCTCCCTAGGCTTTGAAATGCAAACTTAACTCCTAGGACAAAAGGAGTCGTCGTTATGCAAGAACCAGCTTGACAGGAAGTGTTGAACTGAATACACCATCAAGTTGAGCAGAGTTACAAGGAAATATGTCAGGAAGCCTAAAAAGGAACACGAAGGCAAATCTATCGCAGGCACAACTTCGCTGTTTCACGACATTCTTTTATTTCCTCCTGTTTCTTTGCAAGGAGAAGTAACTCAGATTTTTAAGTTATCCTACTTTGTACAGGCTGTATTGAGCCTCCTCCATGGTCACTGCATCTATTGGGAAATTTTATGATTCTATTTTAAAAGTAGAGGAAAAAACCTTCCATCTTCTTCCTGCTTCTCTGCTGAAATGCCACCCAGCAAGTTATCCTCAAGCAAGATGCATTTTTCTACACTTGTGTTTTAATAATTAAAGTAGAAAAGCCAAAAGTGATACACACACACATTTACAATTACGGACTCATTCCACAGGAAAATCTAGCTCAAGCTGGAAAGAGCCATCAAAAGCCAGTTATTACATAATCCTTATTACTGCTACATGGGCGAGCAGTGGTTCCAAAGGAGTATTTACTGAAAGCAGATAAAGCCAGGTTGCAGCATCAGATGAATCAGATAAGACACAGCCAGCAACAAAATTGACTTAATTTTCTTCGTCCCCTCCAATAATATGCTAAATCAAAAAGCCATGAAATGCAATCTTCTCCAGCTGAGCTCTCCTAGAAAAAGGCTGAGAACATGTGCTATTTGCTAGGTTTTGTTTTCCTTGGCACTACAGGGAATGTTGGGCTGTGCAGGGAATTCAGCTCAAGGGTTTACGGGTCTGTGCTGCTGTAGGGTGAAATCTTCCACTGCTCCAGGCAGCCTTACCTCATGGAAAAGCCAAAACCCACCACGTCAGCAGCTTGTTCCCCAACCACTTTCAGAAAAAATGTCTTCCTACTCACAGCAGACAGACACTTCCCACTATTTCACAGCAGAAACTTTCGGGGATTCAGTTTGGCAAACACTTAATAATATAGTGTTGCTTCAACTGGTAAACCAAATGGCTGGAAATCCTTTTGGAAAGCCCTTAGGATAAAATGCATCGGTGAATAAGACAATTATTTTACCTAATACATTTGGTGGCTCCATTCCAAACTCTGTGGGTTAACTACAATAAAACCTTTGGAAACAGCAGTCTAGCCAGTAGTCCATGCCAATAACATACTCTGATGGAGATGGGATTTCCAACTGCATGCCAGGAATGCTCCCTCCAAATGGCAGTGGAAGAAAATGCTAAGTCTGTCCTACAGGCACAGATCCTACATTATTTTAAGTAGCAAGAACTTGGATATAGCCAGAAGATAATGCTGAGTAGCCTGTTTCGAAATACAAGAGCAAGAGATGATGCCACAAAGCACTCAACCATCATAACTCCAAGCATGAATCCATTCCTGCAGGCCCCAAGTGCCCACAAGTCTCACTCACAGGTTATTTTATCTCCCAGACAAACTGAATGGTGTTAACATCTCAAAACAGCATGGTTTAAATACATTAGGATTATACAAATCCCCACTGCCTCTTGTAACTTCACCCACAACAACTACTTGTGTCTGAATCACACGCAAGCCTTTCTTACTTTAAGGCAAGAGTTGGTGGCGACCCTTACAATTTACTTTGCTTAATTTGTTCCCTTTTATAACTTCTGAGCTTTTTTTCTGGTGGAAGAACAAACAGATTGGCTTCTCACTACCTCAGAGAGTCCACTTTTCCCAGAGAAACTGGACTGCCTGGGGCAACACCTGAGGCATGTCAGCTGGACAGCCCTGTCTGAGCATGGAGACAATGGGGAAAAGGGGAAAAAAGGGGTCTTGGATCATTTACATGGAACACAACACAACAGATGGTCACATGGAGACTACTCCATAAGTTTGCTTTTGGTAAAAAAAATGAAGACACATCCTGCAGTTAAGTATTTTTAGCATCTCCAAGCATGGCAATATTTTGCCTTTCTCAATGAAAGGTAATCATATAATTTCATTCTTTTATGCGTTACTGCTTTACTTCCATTTGGCTGCTTTTCTGAAAAAATCACAGTGTTAAAACTAAGGTCAGGAGGGATCAGCCAGCACTAAGAAAACCCTTCCTGAGTCAGGAAGAATCAATTTAACTCCATTCTGTATCTATATGTATTTTTCTGCTCCTGTATCTCCTAATATTCTCAGGGATATTTCATTTGCCACCACTTCCCCCAATATCGATTTCCTCCCTTTTAGTTATTCCCTTTCCTTTTAACTATTATTATCTTAATTTTAATTACATCTTTTTAAGAAATTGTGCTGAGCGTGCCTACATATATACAGACTCATGTACATTTTTGATTTTTTAAAGGAAAAATCCACAGTTTGTTCTGGAGTGGCCATTTGCATAGATTTTTTCTATAAGCATGAATAAGTTCCATTATTTGATTGAAATCAGGAGAAAAACTGGAAAAAGCTTGAAGTCTGACTAAAGGCAGAATGCATCATGAGCTCATAGCTGTATTTTTTGCCAACTTTACCCAATATTCAGTGATTCATTGTTCACACAGGTGCTTCAGGAAAGGAATTAGGATGGAAATAAAAACATGGAAAAAGCAAAGTCTTTCTGTAATTCATATGCTCCACGAACACAATGGTTCCATATTTTAACATCATGACAGGAGGCATTATTTTATATTTGTGAAGATACCTTTCTGAGGCACCTGATAGAGATTTTGGGTTTAAAATTAGCTTTCATGCCCTTTCAAAAAAAAAACAACAAAACCCAAACAACCCCCACCAACACATAACAACTGAGAACTTCTTGTCCTTTGCCTGTAAATGTCATCCAAAAGAGGGAAATTAAAAATGCCAATAACGTAAATCTAAACCGGGCTTTGGGAAGCCATTCCAGTGAGGTGCTGGATATGCTCCGTTGTGTCTGTGTTCCCCCCAGCCAGCTCAGCTTCCAAATCCATGGGTTTAGTTCCTACTCCTGGTTTTGAAGTCCCTGTGTCTGAGTCAGTCTGGAAACCAGTTCCCACTGCCAGGTTATTAACATAGAGATCAGCACACTGAGCAATTAAAGAAAATAAAACTAAACACCACAACATAACACAACGGGGGAGAGAGGACAAGGAGGGGTGGGTCAGCAGAGCTTTTCAGTGTGAGGAAAACAACACATGTTTTCCCTCGCCCAGACTCCAAAAGAGCTGAATCATTTTGTTTTTCTGAACAACAGAGATGCCAGGCATGGAAAATTTCAGTTCAAATTATTCAAATCTGGCAAAAAAAAAAAAAAAAAAAAAGTGAGCAACTGAAAATAGAGGCAGGGCCAACACACTGAAAGGAGCAATTCTACCTGCAGTGCAGCTGGAAAATTGCTGCTCCTCCTGCAATCCATGGGATGGAGGCACATGGATTATCCAGGCTGGTCTGTGACAGCAAAGGCCAATCATTAAGGATGCCTGAGATACAAACCATTCTCAGGTACAACTCTGCCATTAAAAGGTGGCACTAAATGCCACCTCAGAATAGCTGTTCTGTACATTCAAACACATTTGTTCTAAAAACACTGACTAATTATTAGCACTATTAGCTAAAATAGTGCCTTACTGCCCATTTGAATTATTCATATGGAGCTGCTGATCACTAAAAGAGAAAGACCTGATAAATAAGGTACGTTCATTTTAACTTACACATCATTTCAATAGCTTGTAAACACTGCAAAACTCAGATTTCTTAGCTATTGGATTAATATTTGCTAGATAGGCAATGAATTATTTTACATTAACGTAGAAGCACAAGAAATATGTGGAAAACCAATTAGCTGTGGGCAGTGATGGGATACCATGGCTTTTCTGAAAGGATATTTCTGGAGGTTTTACTAATAAAATAAAAACTAATAATATAGCATGTAAGTTACGTAGATGGCCCAGCCAAGATGAGCTGGGTAAGTGATTAAGAAACACAACTGGCAGCATAATAGAATGATGTGGCACAGGTTTCATCTCACATAAAATTACAAAAAATAAAATACAGGAAATTTTCTGCTGACCCCACGTTCTGCAGATTTTTAGCGATGGGTGATGGACGTCAGCTGTACCCGACACTGATTGCTGACTCGATGCACCCCAGGAATGGGTCAGGATGAAACACATCCCTGCAAAGGCAGCTACTGCAGGGTTAGGTGCTTAACTGGAAAATACAGTAAGCTTTTTTGTGTCCTTGGCACCTGGCTATGCCATTCCAACACTAACTGCTGGACACTGAAAAGGCAAAAAGGACACCCAGATCCCAGGTGGGCACAGTCTGGGATCCCTGAATTGAGTGGCACAGAATTCAGCCCAGATTAGCTATCCTTCCTGCAATCTGGTATATCTATGCTTTCTTTAACAAGCCCTGTGATTTGGTGAGAAGTGAGCACATGCACATTTATTCTTTTGGTGGCAAAATTGCACCACATTCACTGGACACTGATGCCTGATACAAACTCTGCCGCTCATTTTCATCAAAAAAAATAAAGCCTTGGCAGACCTTGAAAACAGCACACAAATTTCACCATGACTGGATCCTGTTGTTTTTACAGAATAGCACAGCTTTGATATCATCAATTTTCCATGCAGCAACTCCAAAGAATCATCCCTTTAAGGTTGCTGAGAAAGGGACATAATGGAGGTGACTCAAAGGAATAGATGCTGCAGCTACAACCACTCTCATTATGTACATATGAGATGCCTCAATGTTCCTGCCTGCTGATTACATGAGCAAACATTTTTAGTATGCAAAATCCTATTAACTCAAGGGGATTCTGCATAATTTTATAACAGCTCCACTTGTGGTGTTTGATCGACTGGGTCAGCAACAGACAGATGGCAAAGAATTAATTCTAAGGCTGCTTTATTGTAGTACTGGCATCAGGGTTTCCTCTACTCACTCCACTCAGATAAAACAGAACTTTTTCTACATTCCCTACACCTTTTCCTGTTCTAAGAGCAAGAACAAGAATGTTGGAACTGTCAGCACTAAGAGGAAGATAAATGAGAACTCTTCTGTGTGACATGTACCTTTCCCCCAAAATCCTAAACCAAAAAGGAAAGTTAACCTCAAAGACATCAAGTAACAAAATAATCTAATCCAAGAGATTACCCTGGAATACATCTTTCCCATAACTAGGGTCTTCTCTTGCTCCATTTTTTTGATCATTTCTTAATTCAGAGGTGCAGAGAAAAGTGTTAGCCAGTACTTAGTGAATTTGTGCTTAGCATGTATTTAGATGGAAAATTATCAGCAGTCTGAAAATGGTGCCTAAAATTAAATTATTAATGCACTGTTTCCCCAATTTGTGGAAAATGATCCCAAAAGTAAACAACAGCCGGGCTGGGATTTGCAAGCAGAACTCTTAAACTCTTGAGATGCACAACTTCGGCCCAGGAAACCTTCAAAATATGGAGAGAATTAAACTGATACAGAAATATTTGGCTGAGGTTTTTTTTGAAAGCCCTGTAACTACATGTAAACTTGGAGGAGTTACCTCAGAGACTCACACAGATCCAGCAAAAATTCCTTTTCACTTGTCATAGCATTTGTCCTTGAATCCTCTGCCACCATTATCCAAAGCGCATTAAAAAGGTAATGGGGAAGACACACCCAGGAAAGATAAATCAGGATTTTAGTTGAAAAAGAAGAACTCCTTGATTTGGGGAAACAGCCCCCTCCTGCTTCACCATAGCACAGTTCCTGTTAATGGCACTGTGCCATCATTCTTCCAGAAGCACTGATTTTTGTAATTTGAAAAATATACTTCTGGTTTATTTTGGGGTTTGTTTTGTTTTTTTCTTTTAAATATTACAGTTCCATCCCTATTTCTCACATGTCACTTCACATCAGGAATGTTTCTCTGACATCCAGGCTAATTAAGCCTGCTTCAGAAATGAGGGCTTGAGGTTGTCAGCCATACCTGACAACCCTTTGGACAAACAATTTTCTTCCATTTGGATTTTTAATTAAGCTTACTGAAAGTGCTTTCATATCAGAAAACGGGGACAAAATTTTGACTAATCCAAAGCAAGACTTCCAGTTTCTTTTGGAGATAACAGATGGCAGCTTCAGCCTCTAACGCTGACGGTGCATTAAGTCAATCCCATTCCTGAAACTTAGCCCAGCTCTTTGGCCTCATATCCAAGGAAGCAAGAGGTTCTTTTTGGCTAAATCAAGAGGGGCCAAGCAAACCAAAGTGCCCAGACAATCCTTGGATCACCCTTACATGGATCTTGGATCTGTCTTACATGAGACTGAAGATCAGCACAGAGCAAGGCACATCTGACTGCAGAACACCAAGGATTTCATCCTTTGTCACCAACAGTTCACAGAATTCTCACTCATTAACAGTGTCACCAGAGGATATTTTCCTCTCATTCCTGATTATTCCAGGACATCTTCGCTTGGTGAATTAGATAAAAGCCAACGTTTTCACTCACTCACTCCACACCTGTATTCAGCCTTGTACAGTGTGTACTTCTCCCCAAACCCAAGTTCACATGGTGTTTTCTTCCCAATATTTCAGGGGCAAGAAGTATTTCCATTTTTACCTGAAATGGAGACTGGCTGTTGTAATTCTTGATCTCCTTGTTGGCTCCCCGGAATAGAAGCACCCTTGCACAGCTCTCCTGAAAATTATGGAAAAGAAAACTTGTTCACAAGGATCCTTTGGCACTAAAGAGACTGTGACTGCTAAGAGGTTACAAGGTGTTTGATCTATATTTTCATGATTAAAAAAATAAACCAAATAAATTATCTGAGAACTTAAGTTATTAAAACATCATTTTAAAAATGACAGGGCTTCAGGTGCTTTGCAGTGTATTAGAAACACTAGGCAAGAATAAAGAAACATGCAGGAATGCAAGAAGTAAATACCTGAGTAAATTTTTAAACAATTGTACTGACAAAGTCCCATATTTGACAAATCAGATTTTATACAAATTTGACTCCCATATGGGTTCTTTGCCTATTTTGTAGGAAAAACAGTACTGTTCACAGAACTGGGATGAATTATATCCTGCCTTCCTGCTAAAAATTAAGTAAAGCCATTTTACCACTTATTTTGTTGGGGACTTTTTTCAACCTACCTTCAATATTAAATGTACGGGGATTTTTTAGTGCACATGAAATTATTTGATCTGTCTATACACACTGCACTGACCAGCCTTATTGCCTCTCTTTTTCTTGCAGCAGCCTTCTCGTTAGAGGGTAGAAATGAGCCAAGACACAGATTTCGTGTTTATCGCAGCACGAAAAGGGTCCTGGTTTATTCCTCTTTACAGCTCAACCATCCTGACTCCAACTATTCTCTGGCTCTGGCTGCAGCAAGCTCCTGCTGGAGGTTTCCCTTACAACCTCTGAGTGCTGGGTATTTCCTGCTAAACAATGACTGCAGGTATTGGTTTGCAGGCTCTGACTGCAGCTTTCACCCAGCTAGACTGTGACTGCAGGTTCCAACAACAGGCTCTGACTGCAGACCCAGACTGACCCCACAGCAGGGATTCTCTCTCCTCAGAATCCCTCTTCTTCATCCTCTCCTGTTCATCATCCCTCTTCACCAGCTAACCCACTCCCTTCTATCACACTTATCTTTACTGGCTATAGCTGTGACTCATCAGGGCGAGGCTGTTTTGGGTAATTAACACACCTGTTACTTATCAGGGGTAAGGTAAGGTCTCCTGTATTCCCTTCTCCTACATCTTTTCCCCTAAAAAGTGCTAGCAGTTACAGCACAAGGAGGAAAATTTGGCTTCAGATCCTCCAAGCTGAGAAAATCTGCAAAGGAAATCCCTTAAAAAGAATTTATTTTGGCCACTACAGTGTGTTGGTTAAATCATTGCTCTCCATGACTGTTAAATATGACTGACTACAATCTGGTAGAAATTCTTGGAGGTTCTGAGTGGATTTTCAGAATTTTTGATGATTCCTGTATGGACTCTGTTTCTTACTTGTCATATTTAATGTTCATCTTAGGGTCTTATGCAAATCAATTCACATTTCAAAAGGGTTTTATATTCCCTCGTCATAAATATTGTTCTTAATTTTCTTGACCTTTCTGGGTTGTCTTGATATGTTGTGTTATGGAGCTCTACCTAATGAGGTATTTGGATGTGCTACCTTTCACTTTGAACAGTAAATTTGCAGTCAGAGAAGACAAAGCGCATAATTTAGGTATTTTAGTAGCAGAAATGAAGCTTATTTACTAGACTGAATCACAGGTTAATTTGCAGAAATTAGGATTGAAAATAATTTCTATCATTGTGTTTTCTAATTTCCCACAGTAGATTCTTGGTCCCATTAAGTCTCCCCTAAGTGTATCTGTAAAGAAGGTTATTCTACCTTTTCCTCAACTGAAAAACAACAGAATGTATCAAGATGGTAAATTAACAATTATATCATAATTTTTGATGACATACAATTAACTGAGATAGTCTCATTTGCTTGCACTGTAATCTGCACTTCAGTTGCATTCTCTCTATTTCTAAACAATTGATCAATGCCCAATTTTAATCAAGAACTTGAGGACATAAATAATTATATTGAAAAACATACTGTATTTATTGGGTGATTATTCATTTGTTTATCGGAATAAATCATCCAACATTACAACACCAAAAGAATTATACATTTAAAAACTCTCTACAAATTTACTGAGCTGCCTTGCAGTGTAACTAAAACATGCAAAGGGATTTATTAACCAAATGGTTGTGATTAAAAAAGTTTTGCCAGAAGCCGTCAAAGATCTGTTCAACATTAAAAAAATCCAAGAAAATTTATTTGGTTTAAGCACTGCATTTGTTTATTTATTTATTTATTTATTTTAGACTTTTGAACAAACAGAAGTATCCTTAACTTCACATTTGCTCCTTCTTGTTTCCTCCCCATCTGTCAGATTATATTCAATTTTAATACTACAACAGCTTTCATCTCAGATCCAATCCTCCCAGTGAAAGAGGGCACATTTCATCCCAGCAAAAAAAGACTTACTGCACAACCATGGAATAACTTTCAAAACCAAGAATTTATTCAGATCAAGACTTCGCTGACACCCAGGAAATCAAATTTACGAACTTCAGAAAGTAACCCAAGAAAATTCCCCAGAGAAGACTGGAAGGGAAGATCAAACGGGTAACGACTCCATCTACAGGAATCTGGAGGTAACAAGGATACTGCTGTCCTTCCCATCCTCTCCAGCTGGAAAAGGCAGCACCGTTCCTTCCACATGAACCCATTACAACTTTCCATTAAAAAGACCAGTGGCAAAATCAGCACAGGTTAAGGTTCAGAGCACCCTGAGGGAAACTTTGTATTTCCACTGGATGAAGAAAAACAGAAGGATGACAGTGAAGGCAGAAGATATTAAAGTTCCATTCACCGAGCCAATATTTGAAAAATTGTGTTAATATTGTGTAAATATTTGAAAATTTGTAGATGCAGTTTCAAGTAGAGTCTCTAAGTCTCCTGCAGAATAACTTCTACTGAGGTCAGGAAAACACATCTCTGCATGAAAAACACTGTCATTCTACAGGATTACTCTAATTCCCACCTCATACTGCACAACCTTTGCTAAAAGTATATGGTCTTGAAAAATGTCAGATTATCCCCAATATTTTTTTTCTTTTTAAAGCTGAGGGTATTTTAGACCTAACTGAGGAATCTGTCTTGACAAGACTTTAGAAAATAACTGAGATGGTAATTAATTAAGAAGCAGATGCTTTAACAGATGTTTCACTGTTTACAGTCACATACCATGCTTTCCAAATTCAATTAATTATTTTATGTGCTGAATTTTAACATAGTTGTAAAACTCATCCCCTCCCCATCCCACCTCTGCAAAGAGAGTATAAAATGATAAAATGCTATCAAATCAAAAGGTTCTACAACTTGTAAATGACTGCACAAGCTGTAAACAGCAAAGAATCCAGTATCTTCTCTATAGAGACATTCCCACAGTATTTTACAACTCTCTTATTTAATTCTAAATTAAATTATAGAATAGCAGCAGTAAATTCTGTATAGGAAACAGATATGAATCAAACCCAAAAAAGCTGGTAAAGCATAATGTTTTATTTTCTAATATCCATACTCTTGCTACCTACAATGAGTAGCCTTATTTGTAATCAGTGAATGAAACACCAATAAAATAAGGCTACTCTTGCTACCTACAATGAGTAGCCTTATTTGTAATCAGTGAATGAAACACCAATAAAATAATTATGTTCTTTCCAGTTTCTAAGACCACTTTTTAAAAGTTGAAGCACTTCATTGCATATAAAATAATGTAGTGATAGGATGAAGGGGAAAGGCTTCAAATTGAAAGAGAGCAGGTTTAGATCAGAGATTGGGAAGGATTCCTCCCTGAGAGGGTGGTGAGGCCCTGGGGAAGTTGTGGATGGCCCATCCCTGGAATGTTCAAACTAGGTTGGATGGGGATTGGAGGAATGAGGTGTAGTGGAAGGGGATTGGAACTGGATGATCTTCAAGTTCCCTTCCAAGCCAACCCATCCTGTGATTCTGTGAGCTCCCAGCTCCTCTGGGGACATTTCTGTCCCTGCAGGTGGCCAGCAGGGCTCAGTGACAGGGCAGGGGCTCTCACCTGGTTGTAGAGAGCACAGATGTGCAGGGCTGTGTTCCCCGAGGCGTTCTGCGCGCACATGTCGGCACCATAGAACAGGAGGTGCTCCAGGTGTTGGACGTGTCCGTACCTGCAAGCCTGGGCAGGGATGCATCAATATTTGGGTTATTACACAGCCTAGGCAAGACTTCCAGGCAAAGACTTTCAGAAGAGAAGGTGCTGTTTTTACTGAGGGTCTAGTTTTTAGAACCACTCCTGGTTCTCTGATGGGAGCACAGACACCCAGATGTGCATTCCTGCAACAACTCCAATGTGGGCACTTCAGGTACAGCAATCTCGTGCTCAAGTTTAACCATCTGATTATTTTGAGAATGGCAGCCTAAGGGATCAAGAAAATATTGCCTTTGGAACTTTTTATCCACTAATGTTCGTTACTCAAATGTGACAAGTTTTTTGTCCTGCTATACTCCAGAACACTGCCCACCAGATGGCACTGAAGATGATCAGACTGCCAGAGCTATTTCCCATACTGCTTACATGCCTTAGAAGGAAAATTTGGCCAAAATCCAAGTAAATCTTCTTGGTTCTGTGATGTCAAGCAGACACACAGCATACACAGGGCATTGCTCCAAAACATGGGGAAATCTTCAAGAGTTACTTTATCTGTCACACAAATAAAAGGTTAGACCCTGGATTTTTGGAAATAAGCCTCTATGAAGAAGATTCATAGAAATTAGAAACTTTCCTGATTAGTAAATAAGCTTTAGAAAAAATCACAGTAATTCTAGTCCTCGGCCTCTTTTACATGACTTTCTTCTCTGTGGCCCACTGACCAAGCACCTCCCAATTTCTAATCTTTTGAACTTTGTGGTATGTCAGATCAGCACCATTCCTACATAAATCAGGATTTAAGGTAAGAGATACAGATATAGAAATCCATTCAGTCTTTCTGAGGTACGTCATCACTCCTGAATTCAGTGGGAGGTACAGACTGACACATCTGGCTTGGATCTACAATTCGGAAGAGAAAAGTTAAGTGGACTGCTCAGTACACAAATTAAATCCCCACCCTTCTTAGTTCATTGAGGAATGCTTGAATTATTGATTAGTCAAAACAGATTCTTCCCAACCCAGGTGTAAACATTGATTTATTTTGGATTACAACCAACACGGGGTTTGGAAAGCTCTATTTCATGATGAGAAATAATAAGCTTATGTGTATAAGGCTGGGGTTTAAAAAGACGGACATTTTCTCTGTATTTTCAGGGAGTCCAGATGGGGTAATACTTCGATCTAGACAACCCATTTCCTCTACATCCTCAGAAAATATGGTAATAAAATACTTCTTTCTTTTCCCCTTCTCTAGAGATGGATCCAAACAACCTTGACCTGGACCCACCTAGTGAAAAAGCTCAGATTCCTGCCCAAATGTGGGTGCCAAAGGTATCTCCCATTTCTTTCCAAGAAAAGAAGAAAAAAATCTGTGTACTAAAGAATTCAGTGCACAGAAAATAAAGTGAGTCAAGATGACCCAGGCAGACCTGTAAGGTTGATTACTCGTACCTTTATTTATCTCATACTACAGCAGTTCCAATTTTTGTAATTATCCAAACTCATCCATACAGAGAAATTACAAAGTAGCTGCAAAGACATTGGGACTGTTAGAATCTTTAAACTTTGTATATTACTGAATTTATCACTATGCAAAGGGAAATCAGTAAAGCATTTTTACACAACTGCTGGATAACATTCAGGCGTTTTTGGAGAGGACAGTGAGAGGCTGATGGATCCCAGCAGCAGGATCCTGAACTCAAATCTTCCTGTAAAGTTCAGCAGAGACAAGGGGAAAGCAGCATGACAAACACACAAGGAGCATCACCAAGGACACTGACACTGGCATCTAACTAAAAGAATGAGCTACATTTTCCTACTGAAGTGCCACGAAAAGGAATCTAAACTTCCAAGAGTCCACAACATAAATATGACCAGTGCAATTTCTGCAGCAAAATCCACAGTAACCAGAGGATTTCAAAGTTACAGAACACCACTGGAACAATTTTCTACTTCTAAGTCACCACAGCAGGATGCAAGGTGAATAAATAAAAATAAGTAGAAAAAGTAGATAGGAAAATGAAGAAATTTCATACTTGAATGTGTCAAAATTGCACTTAACCAGAGAAGAACCATGCCACATTTCCTCATACAAGTCCAACAAAAAGCAAATCTTTCCTACCTGATGAATTTCTTGCCATCCATTTTCATCCTTGCAGCTGACTGTAGCATGTTCATGGAGTAAGAGCTCACAGCAGAAAGGGTCCCCTCCCACCACAGCTGTGTGGTACAGTGGGGTCAGGCCACAGCTGTCCTTGTAGTTGGGAGATGCTCCCAGCTCTAAAAGGGTCTGAAAGCAATCACAGACTGTGAAAAATAGATTTGGGAGGGCATTCCACCTAGAAAGGGTCTTTACCTGAAAAAATACCTGAAAAGGTATGTACAAGGTTGATACTTCACGTAACAGTTTTTGCTCACCTATTTATCAGCTGGTAAGAGTGGGCCACAGCACAGACTAAGTTAAGCAAGAAATGACCTTGGAAAAATTTAGGATCTAAAGGAATCTATGGGGATGGCACAGAAAGGAGGAGTGACAATGTCCAGTTTCTGTCCTCTCACTGGGTTCAGAAATGTCAGCTCTGAAAATGCTGTATCACCTTTGCAACACATTCACCTCTTCAGCTCCAAGGTGCTTTATCAAAAATGTCATGCAATTTGAGTATCTGTCAAAAGGGAATCAGCAAAAGCCATAAACCTAAGACTTAATATGGACCACTAGTGTGATTTAAGAATACCTGTTAAAATACAAAAGAAAACAGAAGACACTATGTCAAGGCATACTGTGCAATCCATGCCACTGGAAGCTGCTTTCAAAGAGGTAAGTGACAATAATTCCTATTTCCTCACACACATCTCAGTGTATCAATGAATAAGCTTAAATTTCACCACTTTTCTTCCTACCAGGAAAAGATAAATCAGAAATTAAAAGGCTCTTTATTGAAAGCAAATGCTAAGATTTGAAAGCCACAAGAAATCACTAGAACAAGCACACCTTAAAGGATCCATGGAGGACAATACAGTAATTGACTGAAAACAGCCTCCTTTATGCATTTTTTTTTTAATAAGATAACACATAACTTGTTCCTGAAAGCATTTACCTTGAGGGCTACTTGGTTCTTGGCTCTAGCTGCTTTGTGCAGAGCTGTCATTCCATCTTTGGCTCTGAAGTCTAAATGTGCTCCTCCATTTTTCAGGGCTTTTATCACTTCTACTGTATTGTCAAGCTGAGCTGCCAAAGTTAGGGGTGTTTCTAAGGAAGAGAATAGGATGTACTTGGAAAAAGGTGAGCAAAATTATAAAATCAAGTTACTTTATAAAATAATGTTAAAATACTGTTCAAAGAAAAGCATAAATTATCAATTATCTCCTTTGGACAGCAAAGCCCTACAGATTCCAGTGGCTCAGAGTTGTGATGGAATGTGTGAGATTCACCCTCTTAACCAATTCAAGTTTAACTAACTCAAGGTACTCCTTTATGCTGCTTAGTTTTGTTGTTCTGACCTCCACTTTCTAAGTCATGATAGTTTGGGTCCAGTCCTCGGTCCAACATCTTGGTCATTTTTTCCACAGAGAGATGGTGGACATGATCCATAAATTTTTTCAAATTGGCCTGAAACAAAGAGTGAAAAATGAATCATCCTCTGATTTCAAAAATAAAATACTGACTAAAAATGAAGCATTCTGTCAACTGATGTCAACACCCACTGCAGGTAGTTGCTAACTCTTGCAGGAAATTGGGATACCTTGGTGTGAAGCTTGGCCAGCGGCTTTTCGTCGAGGTTCAACTGCTTGTACACTCTTTTCTTGTAGCGAAACTGACGGAGGAAAAGAAGAAGAAATTTTAAAACTTATAAGCTTAAAACTCGTCATTTTTGACCTTACCAGGAAGTATCATCTACAGTGATGGTAGATTTAGAAAAAAAAATTTAAAATTTTAGAAATAGTCTCAGTATTTCATATAGTTTTACATCATTAAGGCAAAATTCATATCTTGTACAAATACGCTGAGATCCCTGGAGGTGTGTGGGAAATGAGATCAGCCTCTAGAATCTACAGAAATAAGCAAGAATTACACTGAAAAGAGCTTTTCCCCAAGGATTTCTGTGCACTTTCATTTACAGTCTCAGGCAGAAAGAGCTGGGAAGGCATGTTAAATTAAAAAAAAAAATCGATTTCAAAATTGCAGCTTAGCATTTCTGAAATATGAAAACAAAAAAAAATAAGGATACCTGAAAATCTCTGTCAAAGTAAGAGGAACTTGCACATGGCAATAGTTCTCCTGATGTTGAACAAGACTGGTTTTGTGAATGAGGTTCTGAGGATTGTCTCTCTTTTTGGCTGAAACTCAGTCACATTTTATTCTGAGCAGCTTGGGTGCAGTAGCAAGATCTGTAGCGAAAGTCATGGAGGTTTCCATAGCTATAATTTACCCTTCTCTCATTGTCCTATGCAGAATTCCAGGAATGTAGCCTGTCTGTTGGACAAGGAACTGCACTGAATGAGCCTTTAACACCAGCTTTCCACAAGATCACTTTTAACACCTCAATTGCTGCAGTCAATAATCATGAAAAAAAAAAAACCAAACAAAATAAAGTGGCTGTTTAAATTGCTTACAGCTGTAATGTGGTCATCAGTAACTGAAACTCTGAAATAAACTCCTAGAGAAGGGAAAACCTGAAGCCTCCTCAGGACCCTGGTCCTTTTCTCTTGGATTTGTGTTATAGATAGAGAAGTCTATTAACTGCACATTATCAATGGTTGATCTGCCACCATACAGGCAATATCACAATTAATTAAATGCCAGTTTCATGCCCCAGTTTGCTGTTATATTGCATGATCTGGCTCTGCTCCAAGTTTGCCCAGTTCCAGAAAAGCTCTGCCCAGCTTATCCCCAACTGCAGAGCCTCTGCAGGAACAACAGAGAGGGGGAAATCCCAGTACACACCATATCCTCCCTTACTGCTTTCCCAGGAGACAGAGAGAGGCAACCTGTGCACTCTGAAGGATGGCACAGAGGGAACTAGATGGGGGTTCAAAAAGGCTTCACTGAGACAGAAAGTTCTCTTTGGGACAAAGGCTGTTTATCCAGCAACTGCTACACTGCTATTGCAAACCTAATCACAGATCCAACAGCTTCACCTAGAACCTTACATTTCTTTATTAAATCACTGAATAAGATACATGTCCTGTGTCCTCAGCAAAGGAAAACTCCAAAGTCTGCTGTCCCAGAAGAGCTGACTCTTTGCAACTTTTGGGGATGGACCAGCTCCACAAGCAGGGATTGCCAGTACTTCTGTGAGCAAGGGTTCAAGCTCAGACTTGCTGACAAGCACTTCCCAGATGCAATTCAGGTGCATGCAGATACCTCCAATACAGCTTTCTGCACAGTTTGTATCAGAACAGAAATGCTTCAGATGTTCGATCTAAAAATACCTCGAGTGAAGGAACTCCTTTATTGACCGGCTGTGGGTATTCCCTCAGAAGTCGCTCCTCATCCAAAAACTTCCCATCTCTCCCATTGCTTGCAGGCTGGAACAGTCCATAATTCAGGACATCTTTCAAACTCTGGTTCAAAGTGCACAAAATCCGCTGCTTTGCAACCCACACCGAAGCTTCTGGGTTAAACCGAATGCACTTCTGCAAAGAGAAATTATTTTAAGGAACCCAATTAGTGAAAAAAAACATTTAAACAGCCTCTTACATTTTAAAATTTACAAATATCATGAATAATTAGGAATATACACAATAAATATACAAACTCCATGACAAAACATAGCTTGACAAGAATTCAGGTGTGCATTGATAATACCTAATGTACAAGTACTGTGAAAACACAGGACATTTCAAGTCCTTCCACAAACATCAGGGAACACACACATCCTTCCTCTGAGAGAGAGCACCTTCATGGAAAACCTGTTCAAAAGGGATGTTACAGGGTGTTTAACTATCCAGTTGATTCTTGGCTGTTCTAATATAATATCAGTTAGATCCACAAGGATTTCACAGAAAGATGGTATTCAGGCAAGAATTCTACTTCCCTTCTAGCTACATTTATCTGAAGGTAAGTTTATGGGAGGAATGATACAATGTGAAGCAAATGACTTGACAACCTTGACAAACTTTTCCAGTTCTCTGCTTCCTACCAAGCTGGAATTCAGGGACTTGAGGAGTTTAGGGATTTTGCCTACACTGCAGTCACTGGTTCCAAGGTACCAGCAGATGGCAATGCCTAGAAAGCAATTTGGTGCCTCTGATGTGCATCCTGAACACACGATGCTGTTTCTGCTTTAATCCTTTACAGTCTTCAATATAAAAAGAGATGTTAGACTTTGTCACAAGTAAGGCTGGCTAGGAAGCAGCTTTCATTTCCCTTATTTTATATTTCAAGATGTTTTGTGAAAAGTTTGGGGGGTTTTATATGTTGAAGGGAAGGGACACAAAGTAGATGATAACAAGTATTTTCCTTCCCAAACACCCCAGTAGTTATAGTATTGACAGCAGCAAGGCCAGTCTGTTTGAAATCCCTGTGTTCCTTCTGAATCTCACTTGCCCATGACTCCTGGATGGAGACATGGATTCAAACTTCAATACAAGATTCAGACTCAAACACCAGCACTTTTCAGCAAAACTGTTAGTTACAAGGTGTGTAATGAGCTTAACTTCTAACATTATCCACACATTATCCACACATCCTGAATGAGTGTTATTCAAATAACACTCATTCAGGAGCGTTATTCAAATGGGAAGATAATTTTGAAATTACGTGTCTTTTTTTCTCCCAGAAAAGTCTTTCTTACATGAAACAAACTAATTTTGGACTTGTATGACATTGTTTTGATTTTAAAAATACAAAGCAGTTACTTCTGATCACAGTTTAATTTAGTCTGCTGGTTTTTAATGCACCTGGAGAATCCAACATGTTCAATTTTGTTCAGTCTGTTCTTGTGTTCTCTTTGTTCTTGATGGCAGGCAAGTATTTCACAAACTAATTCAGTGAGAGCCCCAGCTCTTCTAGTGATTCATAAGAAACAAAAGTGGGCTTATAGTAAAAAAGGCTGATCCCATTAGCAATTTAGAATGAAGTAAAATCAGTTAGGTACAAAGTAAATCGATAACTGGAGAATTTTTTGCTACCAAAATGTTTCAGACTGAGAAAAGTGAAACTAGTGAGAAAAGTGATTATTTATGCTTTCCATAAAGCCGGGAAGGATAGAAGTGGAGCTGTCAACACTCTCTCAGAGGCAGGTGCTGACCAAGAGGATAAAAAGGAGCCCTGAGATGCTGCATAAGGTGCATTTTCCATCAGCCTGTCCCTGGAACAATTCCACTGTGCTGCTTCTGTGTCCTCCTGGCAGCCCTCCAGGCAGGGAGCACCACAGCCACCCCCTCTATCCTGCAGACAAGTCATTACTTACTGCCACACTCTGTACCCTGAGGGACATCAGCTGAATCACAGCAGGACCTATACACAGGCTGCTCTAGTTATGAAATAAGGAACAATTCATGGCGTGGTGACCACAAGGAAAGGAGGCAGCAGCAGAGTCATAAAAAATGCACAACTTTTTCTAATCTTCAATGACAAGGAAAAAAAATTAAAGAATAGGGATAATTTAGTGACTAGAAACACATGAAATAAAGGTGTTTTGCACTGACAGATACATTAACTGTAAAAAAAACATGAAGAACAGCCAAAAAAAAAAAGCCCTGAGTGGCTCCAAGTCACTGTCAAAACCACACCAGGCCCCTCAAAATGCAAGTGTAGCAGCAAGACAGCACATCAGCACTGGCTGCTGAGATGCAAGGCCTGTGTCTGGGATGTGAAAGCTCCTTGGATCACAGGAGACACAATCAATTATAATCTTGCATTCCTGCACGCTGGTGAGACTGAGTGAAGGGCAGGATGGGAAGTCAGGGAAAATACAGCTCCCCCCAGCTGAAGGGAAGATATTAATTCAGTAGGAATAATGCTCATCATACAGAATGTCTGAGGGATGATATTTATGCTTAAAATCAATCAGCAATCACATCTTCCTGCTCAGCTGTCAATCACACAAACTGTGCTGGGACTGAGGGACACGACAAAATGGTTTGTACAGCTGCCTCCAAAAATATGCTTGTCAGGATATCAAAATATGAGTTCTTCCTTTGGGAATGGGAGATGTTGATATTAAAGATGTGGCAGCCAAAAAGTGGGAAACACAAATGTGTTTCCCACTTGGCATCACAGAAAGAAAAGGGAGTAAGTCCCTCATTTTGGTTTGTGCTGTGTTCAGCTTGATTCTCTGCTGCAACACTGCTCTCCTTCATCAGCCTGCACTCAGGAGATCTCCACTGCATCTCTCCACTCAGCCTGCATTCATGAGGGGACAGGTCAGAAAAACCAGTCTGACCAGGCTGGCAGCAGATCACCTGCCCAGATCAAGGGCATGTGAACAGATACCAGCAGCACAATGCTTCTCTCATCAAACTGAAGATAAAACAAGGAAGAGCAAACAGAAAGCAGCAAGGAACAATCAGGCACAAAGTGGGATACAGAAGAATACTTGGGAAAAGTTGCAAAAGGAAACTCGGAGTATTTATGAGGCAGCACAGACTGGAAACAAGTGAAAATGGAGGCATCCCAAGGAAAAATGGGACTGAGCTGCAGTTGTGACAACCGAGGTCCTACTTTTTTAGGGTAAAAATTGCACAAAGTAAACGAAGTGTTTTATCTGAGAAGCAAAAGCACTGAAGGAAAAGATTCTTAATCCTAAAAACCAACAAATAATAAAAAAGTAAGGAAAGGATACAAAAGTAAAAAAAGCAATGCAGAAACAGAACACTAAAAAGTCGCTCCTGCTTAAGCTGCTGCTACACCAAACTGCCACTTACCAAACAACATTTTGCATGGAAAGTCCAATATAATTTTAAAAACTCCAAAAACCAGGGAAGGGAGGAATCAGTAAATGCTCATTATGGCAGTGGAGCAGCAAAACAGATGGGCAGAAAGAGTCACAGAGAAGTCTTCAGCAGACCCAAACACATCTCAGCCTCAGAATTTAATAAAATGTATGGATCTGAGCATTTTGACTTTAAACATAACCCAGAGGGAGCACATAAGTACAGGGTAAAACAAAAGAGTGGGACAAGCACCATGTGTTGATAATAAAAAGATGAAAACATTCCTTAAAACAACTGGCTGACAGAACTGTTCTCAGCATCTGTGGCAAAGAGCAATTCTAAGCACAAAATATCATCACTGTCAGAATATCAAGCTAAAGGAGATTTTCTTGACAACAGCTCCTGAAGAGCCAGACTGATTTCACTCATAGGCAGTATCACTTGGGATTTGTTCCTACATGGGCTGGAAAAGGAAATGGATACAAGATGACTGGGCCTGGATTCAGATCAAATAATATATGTCAGATAATACAGCTTTTTTACCCACTCTCCTCGTGACTGTGGAGGGCTTTCCATGCTCTCCACTCCCTCAGGAATTTTACTGAGCTCAGGAAATCTTTCAGTCGCTCATTTAAATATTCTCCACCCTCCTGTGAGAAGGATGACACTTATTGAATACAGGTCATGCACAGAGGCCATAAGAAATGACCATTTATACCAAGCAGTGTTTCAGTAAATTGGCTTATCATCTGAACTGAGAAGGAGACAAAAAAATAATTGATATAAGAACTGAAAAGCAATTGTTCTTAAGGGCTCTGTATGAACTTGTCTTCTAAAGGTTCACATTGTCTTCTAAGTTTCAAATGAGAATAAAAGAGCAACAAGACAGACTTCCTACAATAAGTGGTTTTTTATAAAGTCTTCCATGGCAGCACATCCTACTCATGGTTCTTGGTGCTTATGTTATACCTGCAGTGAAATAAAGGCAGTTTATTTACTCATATTTACTCATTACGTATTTTTTTACTCATCTGCAGTACCACAGACACTGCAGATGAGTAAACTTTATTCTTTGGAAGTTTGGCTAAGGCTTTAAAGCTTCCCAGTGGGCTGAATTTTATCTAAACCCCTAAATGTGTCTTCCTTAGAACAAATATAGTCTTGATCATACTCCCTAAAAACCAAAAAAAGCAGAAAACTAAATTACGTTATTTCATGCTTCTGTGATTAAACAGACTAATTTTAAACACCTCATATGTTAAATTAATTATAATTATACAGGAAATGGGACCTATGTTTACTCTGGCTTGTAGATGTACAACTGCTCAAACTCTGATCTTCTCCACAGTTTGCTCCACTACGTTTAATCCACCAATATTACTGTTTGCTAAACTGAACCCAGGTTTCACTTTCCTGCACAAAGAGTTTGTGGGCTGATAAATTAAATAAGAAATACATCTGCTGCCTTAGAACTGCTTAAAACAATTCAGTTACTTTTCACATAGAGTTTATTGAAAAGGAAAAAGTAATACAAAAATAAAGCTATAAAAACTAACAAATGATAAAATGAATTTTAAAATTTGTCTCCATAGTATCAATTAATAACACATTATTGATCTAAAACCCAGATTAATTAAATAAGAGGGCTTTGGGAAGCTACTATCCCTGTGGTTTTAACAGCAGCGTAAACGTAGCAAGAAAAGCTGGTATTTCCATTCCATTTCCATGGATCTATGCATCGACAGGGTCACAGATAGAGCAAACTGGTAAGATCATCAAAAAAGAGCTCCAGAACCACACCTGGGGGCACACTGTCAAAACAGCTCTTCGATGTCAGGCTGCAGCCAGCCCATCTCTATCGCTCTAAAAATGAACTTAATTAAGAAGAAAAAAAGAGTTCCATCTGAGATAGATCTTTGATGGCAGCATGGCATGATGTAGCTCTTACATGTCAGCACAGAGTGATGTATGTGGCTCACAGCCATAAAATGGATGTGTTTTTATAATCATCTTGGAAATTTCGAAAGGCTGGTGCCACCACTGAAAATCCCGACAGTAGCATTCAAGGAGACCCTGGGTAATTCAGGTAATTAATAACAAACTGGGACAAATTGTGGTTCTAGATGGAATCAGTCTCTCCCAAGACCTTCTCCATCATGACACTCTTGTGTTGCTTTCTCTGGCTGGAAGGTTCAGAAATAACACCCTGTAGTAAAGGCACTGAAGCAAAGGAGGAAGGAAAGGCTTATTTGTGCTTCTCTTTCCTCATCTTTACACTCTAAAAGCCACAGGCTCTCTAAAATGATGTCTTTATTGTGGCAGGGTGACAGAGAAAGACAACAAATATAGTAAAGAGAGAGAATTTGATGACCTCTTGCAGGACCCCAGTCTAGTGTCAATCACAAACTATCTCATGAGAAGAGGAACTAGAGAAGCCATATATATATATATATAT
>WAAE01014311.1:0-46302 GCA_013400495.1 Nicator chloris | reverse complement strand
GGTCTGGGTTCAACCCCTGAGGTCCCAGCAGTTTTGATGTGAAATAACTTGACTTTGCAGACTGTAGTGTGGGCCCAGCTGGGTTGGGCAGGCCTGTGAGCCCAGTGATGTTGTAAACACTCTTAGAAATGTTTAACTATACCAACGGAGACAAAGCAGGAAAGATGCATTTTTAGCCTCGTGTGATTTTAGGTATTGAGATACCTTCTGACAGATCCTTCCACTCTTCCAAATGGAATTGGAATCCTTCCCCTCTGTGCTGCCTGGGAAGAAGGAAGAAATGTCATGGTAGATACAGGCACCAAACATCAGTCCTACAAAACCTCTCCCCAGTAATCTAGCATAAATAGCAAAAGACTGGAGACAAATATGAGTGAAAGAAAACAATAATTTTAAAATAAGAATAGAAGTGGCATAGATAATTCAATAAGACGACCTCATTATTCAAGCAAGTGCAGTCTTCCTAACCATTCTTTTTGTTTCATGGAAAAGGAGTTAATATTAAAATGAAAGTCTTAGAAATAAAATGTTCCTAAAGATAATATTGTCCTTTGCTTCACTATTACTCCATGTATTTTGCAAGGAAAACTGCAATCCTGGGTGTGTAGGACTGTGAACACACATTCTTTGTGTGAAATGCTTCAGATTGATGGAGGGAGATCATTGTGCTAACTGGCCTTTACATTCACTTTAACATTTTCTTTCTATCCTTCTTATCCTTGCCTCTTTTCCGTAGGTCTTTTTTGGAAGATGGCTGATAGAGGGCAGCCCATATGTCTTACTGTTTGATATAGGATCAGCAGCTTGGAACCTGGACAAGTGGAAAGGTGAATTTTGGGAAGTCAGCAACATAGGGATCCCTTTTCATGACCGAGAAGCCAACGATGCTGTGATTTTTGGATCATTAACAGCCTGGTTTTTGAAAGAGGTACAGTTTTTAAATCTAGAGATTTGCAGACCAAAACTGCCTTGGGATGTGGTTCCTATTCTCCATTTTGAAAAATAAGATTTTTAGGAAGTTTATCTCAATGTAGATCAAATTTGTATTTAAAACTTAAATGTTAAGTGGTCATTTAACTATATTTATCCAGAAGAAGGGCACTGGGGCTGCCCAGTGTGGAGTCTAAGTGACTGTGCTTGCCAGAACCCTCAGACACTCTAGAAAGGAGTCTGTTCTGAGGCACTAGAGAGGCACACGTTTTTCTTGGGCTAAGGATTAGGGCTGATGGAAACCAAGGCACATGACCACTTAAAATTGTACTGTTTTGTAACAAGAAGGAAAGCAAGCACACAGAAGACTTCACAAAAAAAGAAAAAAAAAAAAAAGCTTTCTGGGGCTGGGATGATGGATAGGATAATGTATGTTTCATATATTTCTTTCTATTTTCAGCTTTCCTGTCAGTTTGATGACAAGCCAAATATAATTGCCCACTTCCACGAGTGGCAGGCAGGAGTGGGTTTAATCCTGTCTCGATCACAGAAACTTCCCGTCGCCACCATTTTTACTACCCATGCGACTCTGCTTGGGAGATACTTGTGTGCAGCCAGTATTGATTTTTACAACAATCTGGACCAGGTAGGAGACATTTTTCTCATTCTTCTCTGTTTTTTTTTTTTAGCTAATCATCTCCTGGCTCTCTTTCTGTTTACTGTGTTACACCATTTATTGTATTTTCTGTCTTGTGTGATCACTTATGACTGACTCACAGCTGGTTGTTGATTCCAGAGCACAAGAAATGGTATTTGTAAGATCATGAGGTGTCTAGGCATGAGTGCCTGTGTGTCATCTGGCAGGTCTGAAAGCTCAGTGGAAAGTAGTAAAACCTATTCAGCTCTAGCCAACATCTGACCCTTCAGGTGCAGCCTCACAACACTCTTTCTGAATGTAACACAGTAGAAAAAATAACCAATAGCCCTTGTCTTATAATAACGAAAAATACCCCGGAATTGCAGTGGATGATGTTTGCTTTGAGTTTTTTTCCATCAGCCTGCTTATTAATTTTAACAAACCATAATAAGTCCTAATTTCAAGCATTTCAGGTTAGGCCTAATTTGTAACTACCAAATGTAGGAAGTATTTTCTGAGTTCAAAAGACCCACATGTGTTTCTTGGAATCTGTGTAAACTGTCTATTGGTTTTGATTTTCACTGTTCTCTTTCCACTCAAAGCATAACACAAACCGATGTTTCAAGGACCCAAATGTTTTTAGCACTGCCCTCATCGAGGTGCTTTGCATGATCTGGGATTTCTCATATGGTCACAGACAAAGCTGAGTTCAAGAGGTTTTGCCATTCCAGCACTTAGTGAAGGTAGAGGTAGATAAAAGAACCACATTGTTCTTTGCACTTCTTTGGCTAAAATCAGTGAAGAAAATTACATGGCTGGTAATTTTCAGTTGGGTGTTTGAAGCTTGACATGGTTGGGAACAGTGTCTTCCAAAGACAAGGCCTCAGAGCCCCATCCACCCTGGTCTTGGACACTTCCAGGGATCCAGGGGCAGCCACAGCTTCTCTGGGCAACCTTTGCCAGGGCCTCACCACCCCAAAAGAGAACAATTTCTTCCTCAGATCCAATCTAAACCTCCTCTCTGACAGTGTGAAGCCATTCCCCCTTGTCCTGTCATTCCAAGCCCTTGTAAATCCTCTCTCCTAGTCTCCTAAGTTAGTTATGATTGTTAGGTGCATTAATAAGGCAGCATGAATATCACAGTTCTGCTGTGTAGGAGTCCAGACATTCCTGCTCCCTCTCTTTATGTGTATATATGCATAATATAGAATGGTTTGTTATGATTGTGGTTAATTCAGTGAGCTGCAAGCAGCCTGGAAAGTAGTCTTTTTTCTTCTCAAGCAACAGTTTTTTTCTCTTCATTACAACTTCTGGGGACCTCACTGTTGTCTGTGTACTCAAAAGAAAAGCTAATGATCTCACATCTGAGTGAACCTGCAGACTTTAATATATTTATAAACTAGCCACAGTATTAATATAATTTTTTCTGTTCACACATGACATGGACACCTTTATGTGTGAAGGCACTGTCCATCCTGCAAAGCCTCACAAATCCCATTGGTAACTATCAGCTATGTCACAAATACAGAATTGTCTGTTCAGATTTTATTCTAAGAATATGTAGAATGAAACATAAGTATCATTTTCAAATATTATTCTAAATTGCTGTAAATAATATTTAAGGGAAGAAAATAGTGGATTTCTAGGCTGTAATGCTTTATACCCTCTGTGAGTTGACATTTAAAGGTACTAATAGAGGAAATTATGTCAAGCTGTTATACCATTGTTTAATATTTCTGTAGGATGCTAAAACTCTTCCTGGAAAAGTTAACTATCTTAGTGAGGGCTTCTTTGGCTGTGAAAAGGTCACCTTGGCCCAAAAGTCAGTTGAGACACAAGAGGTTGATCCTGAATACCATAATTAAATAACAGAGAGCTAGATCTTCAGACATTCTTGTTGTTGCCTTCTAGCAGCAAACTACTTAGGTCAAGCAAGCAATTTGTCAGTGAAGAAGATTCTTTAGGGCTTTCTAATGTTTAATCTTTGAAGGAAACAGTATTTTTTGAAAGCTTTTCGCCCCTTCCCACCCCAAAGTGAAATAGCTGGATTTCACGATTCAGCACTATTGCATAAACGTTTTCCTTTGAAGTATAATGAAGTTCTCCCGTTTGGCCAGTGTTTCACAGCTAGAACACAGTTCCCACCAGGCAGCAGCTGATGAGGCAGCAACTGCAGGATGTGTTGTGCCAGACGTCACAGAAAAATGGTTGCAGCACAGAACGAAAGTGCGTGGCCTTTTTCTGCCTAGACACAATCAGGCATGTACAGCTCATACAGAGAAAAGAGGAAACCTCATGTCTTTGTTTTGAGTCCTCAAAACAGTCCACAAAATGCTGAGTTAGGATGCCTGGTAGACAGTTCTACACCGCCCACACAGTTCAGGACTCTCCCACTGCACTGTCAAGCCATACATAAGCAGGGCTAAAAGATGCAAGATCAGTAGAGTCCTGAACTGTAGGCTACCAAAACTCCCTGTTTCATGAGCTGAGGGCACATGCCAGCCTGTAATCTGTAAGAGGACATTTTCTAGGGGGCTGCAAACCCAATCAGCCTGGTAGAGGAGAGCTGTGGGTGACTGGAAGTAGTGGGGTGCATTATGGATGTAAGACTGTAATGGTGTGAGAATCCTGACCTCTCCTGAGCCATTTGCTGTTTGCCTCAGTCAGAGATGGGATCCTGGTTCTTAGGCAGCATTGCAGCTTAGCAACTGGACATGGCACTCAAGGCTGTGCTTTAATTGATTAGGTGGTGTTTGGTCAAAGGTTGGACTCAGTGATCTTGGAGGTCTTTTCCAACCTTAATGATTCTGTGGCTGAGATTTGAGTTTATAATTCTTGTATTCTTATATTCTTACAGCTTTAACTCAGTTCATCTGGACTGGCTGGAATTTATCTGCCTCTTCTCCAGTGAGAACTTGGGTGTTAAACTCCTAGCAGGTGCTCAGGAGCACAGTGACCACCAGAAGTAACACTGTGGTGTTACTATTTAGTGCATATTTTAGTACCTAGATTCACATTTAATTCACTCTCATCCTGGAGAAAGGAAGGGAGGGAAAACAAAAGAACAAAACAGGGGGTGATGTGCAGTAACAGGGGGTGATGTGCAGTAACTAGCAGCGTCTTTATTTTTATTTACTTTTAATTATTTGAAGAACCCTGCATAGATGACTGGGGCAGGGACTACTCACTAAACCTATGGGTTACTGGCTTGAACTCTACCAAACTCAACACTTTCTAAGTTTCTAAGCAGGGTTTGTTATGAGTTTGTTCCCATAAGAAGTTTAAGAAATTTTGTATGTCTAAATAGTCCATCCAACAGGGTATTTTCCCATTGTCTCCATGTCCATTGTAGCTTTTACATTGGTGTGTGAGATTATGTTTGTTGCCAAGATAAACTGAACCAAAATTGCTAAAATGTAAGAATTTCTGTGAAAAAAACCTCTGAGTCTGTGGAGCCTTTCTCTCTTCAAGACGAACTGGCTTCTCAGCTGAAGATTGAGAATGTTAATCTGTTATTGTTTTCCCCATTGTTTAAGGGAGCTGGGAATTCCCTTTTGCAAGGGAATTTTTTTTTATCCTTTCATCCCTCTAGAGTTTTGAATAGACCAGCACCTTTCATAAATTGACTGAGACACAGATGATCCAGAGAAGTTCCTAGGTGAATAGACAGCTCATTTTGGGAAATGATTTAACCTGGAATTTCATCTGAGGTCATCATCTGAAATGATTTTTGGGCCCACTGGCCTGGCATCATGGTGAGGTTTGTGTGCTTCAGCCTCTGATGCTTCTTACCAAACAAATGCTTCGAGTTTAATGGGAAAAATGTTCTTACTAAGGAAAAGGAAAAAAAGGTTAGTCACAGTCTTCATTGCCTTTTTCCTTAGGTTGCCCTGCTGATGTGTAACACTTCTGCTTAGAACTTAGAACATTTTCATTCAGCTCATGCAGGTACAGCTGAATCCCATTTGCAAAGTGGTGGAAAGTCCTGTTCCAAGAAGTCTAAAAGCAAAAGTACTAAAATCCCAGTGAAAATGAATAGTCAAGAGCTTTTTTGCTGATAATATCTCACTCCATTTAGTGCTGTACTGTCCAGTTTGTCACTGAGTTCACTGTTACGCAAAGCTAATCCACTTGGTCAGCAGAGCAGCTGATGGAAATCTGATTTGAGCCAGGAAGTGTAAATTTCATCCTCTTTTGGCCTGGCAGAGCTATACCAGAATGAAAGTTCTCTTTGCACAAGGCAACAGTCAATTGGAGGTAAATTTGATGTAAGCTGGATTTTAAAGGAGTAGTTCTTACCTAATTCAGACAGTGGCAGCCAGTGAGATTATGCTGGAAGCAAAAATGTTTCCATTCTACCTTTTAGTAGGTAAGGAATTTGAGCTTCAAACCAGTCTCTGACTGTTCCTTGGTCCTACAGAATCACTTTGAACTTCAGTGTACCAGTTTTAAAAGACCAAGAGAGATTTTCATTCTCTGTTTTAAATCCTCATGCATCAAACCTGTACCTTTTATTTGAATTACAAAGTATTTACAGCAATATTATCCACTCTTGAGGTAAAGTTTAAAAGGTGAGGGTAGTCTGTATCATTTCTGCAAAAGTGTCGTAATGTTTTATTTAGGAAAATTACATATATTAATTCTGGTTTGAATTTGTATTGGTTTAGCTTCTGTTGGTTTTCACCATACTTTTTTTCATTAGGAAAGCATAGCCTAAAATCAGCATGTAGACATTCTTTGTAGACTGTGAAAAACAATTTGTCTTTCTCTCAGACAAGCACTTAGAAGGCTAGCATAGTCCTTCCTCCTTTTCCACTCTCAAATGACTCCTGTGTTTTGGAAATACCTTGCAATTTGTCTTTATAATTTTGAAGTAGGAAAGGCTGATTTGGATTTACTACTTCAGAGAATGTTTCCAGAAGAAATGTAAGTGCTTAATATTCTCTTCTTCTTCATTCAAATTTCATCTTAGCTGTTTAAACAGAATGTCCTACTGGGAGGCTCAGTGGTCACCTGCTGTGCCCCCTAACATGTTGAATTTTAAGACATGAATAAGATGTTATGCTCTTTATATGGATCCATAGAAAAGACAGAAATGAACCAAAATTTTCTATCAGCATTGCACTGCAGCAAATGCAACTTTTACTCCACAGCATTACACTTGTGGAACATCTCCCTCTTTTGCTTTGAAATTAGAGTGGCCTTATAAAGGAGTCATGTCCCCTTCTAATCCTTGCCATCTTTTAAATTCTAACAATCTGCTTGGTTTCTCCCAGGCAGGGAAGGAGAGGATCCTCCAATAAATTTACAGGGAAGTGGTTATTGAAGTTGTTGGCCTTTAAATATCACCAAAATGGTTGGACTCAAGGATCTTAAGAGCCTCTTCTACCCTAAAGGGTTCTGTAAAGTTCATCTGACTTAGATTTCTTTTTTCTCTTGATGCAGCTGTGATCTGTGGCTTTGCTAGTGTTCCCATTTGCTGATAGCAGCAAACAAAAGCAGGCGTGATGCACTTCACGGGTATCTTGCTTTGCTCTGGCTGAACACAAAGGTTATGGAACAGAGTTCACAGGTGCCTGAGCTGGGCTGGGGGGAGAGCAGGGCTCAGTGTTGAGCAGGAACATTGGGCTGGGGATGAGGAGCTGCCCTGGTGTCCTCCTGGTTTCAACATATTGTCCCATGCCCCACAGTGCCTCTAACTCTGGAGATTGTCAGAGCAGGCTCAGCTGTCTTTGCACAGGACTAGGTGGGTTAAATTTGTCACCTGCACTGTCTCATCAATTAATTTTCATTTAACCTGCCCTTCAACTTGGCTAAGGCTCTTTTCTGAAGTCACTTGTCTAGCCTGCTCGGAAGTGCACAGTTCTTACCCCACACTGAGGTCATAAGTCAAGGTCTTGCTTTACTGATTGGTGCTGGAAGCTGCTGGAGAGTGAGAGCAAATGAAATGCGAGAACCCCATGACCTCTGTTTGCACTTCCTAATAGATGTGGAATTGTGTACCTTTGCAACAACATGCCAAAAGTCCCACTAGCATATGCAAAATAAAATACCTCCTGTTTATAAAAGATGGAAAAATGAATAGCAATGGAGAAATAAGCACCGATATGTGTTAAATATGTAGTCTTTTCATGCAACCAAAGAAATAAAAGTTAACTAGAAATAAGGCATGGTGCTTAACAATCTTTTTATGAACCTTTGTCCTAGCAGTGTTACAGGGAGTGTTTATCTACAGTCAGTGAGCATGTCCCAAATATATTTTTTAATCACATTTTGTAATTAAACCCCATTCTTGCTGAGAAAGGGAAAAGAGAACAAAAGCCCTTTGAAGTGTGACTTGCTAGCAATTTCAAAAGTATTTTTAATAGAAAGCCAGATGTGTTTGAAAAGACTTGAGTAGTTCTGACTGTGTAGTTGTGCCCATCCCATTCATGTGTTTGTCCAGTATGCTAAAGAACTATTCCATTTTGTATCTTTTTTGCACAGAATGTTTGAACAATCAAATGTGCAGTTACGAGCTGCTTGTGAATCACTTTAGTGTAAGCCAAGGATGATGCTGAGACCTGTGGCACTATGAGGAGCCAAATTAATTCCCTTTTGTTTTTCTGTTTGTGCTCTTTCTACCACTTGACTTCTATGGCAAACGAAATGAATGTTCTAGAGAAAATATCATCCTTTGTATTTCATGCTCTAAAATTCTTATGGGAAACGTGGAAAATATGAGGATAAAACTGAGAAATGGTATCATAATATTTAGCACATTATGTGGTAAATTGTATTTGGCAAATGTAGAAAAGCTCTTGATATAGAGGATCATCAATACCAAAATAAAGCATCTAGTTTCTTTGGAAGTTTTCAGGTGAGATTTTTCAATAATTTTTTTTTTTTATTTTGACACTCTAGGGTGGTTAGATTGGCTCTTCCAACTAACACAGTGGAAGCCACTTTCCCACAAGTAATGTAGCACTGCTGCAGAATTAAAGCTGATAAAAGCAATTAACTTTCTCAGCAAAGCAGTTATAAGATATTTATACCTACATCTGTGTCTACACCTACCTAAGTGAAAACAAGAAGTTGTTTGCTTCACTCTAGTTCCCTGAAATTGTTCACATTGCATCAACTTTCTCGCAGTATGTTCTGTACCAGCATTAAGCTTCGCAGGACAGGTCACAGTCTAAATAGCTTTACTTCTGTCCAAGTTCTGAAGTGCTAAAAGCAACTGGCCATGGCAGAGGTCACACAGTCCTAACTATAGAAAGTGCTGTCTGCCCTGCCTGTGATAAGGGTTAAATCTATTATGGTCAATGAAGTTACACAGTCAAATGCAATCAAAATCAGGCTGTGCAGCCAGCATTAGGCAGCAATCGACACAGAGCTCACTGAGAGACGTTGTCACCCTCCATGAAACTCACACAGGCCATTGGGTGCCCATGCTGTTGACCTTTGGGGCTCAAGACTTCTGTTTCCAGAAGTGAAACATCATGGAAGATTAAGAGGATTGGGCTTTAATTGAAAGCATTGACACCTTTGTAGACTACGTTGTAGTGATTTTGCAGTGGACACGGTTAGTGAACGTTTGAACCTTTAAGCACGGGCTCAAGGGAATTGTGCATTTTCTTTGCACCAGGATAACATATGCTCAGTTAAAAAAAAGGGTAGCTGCAAGATTTAAAGGTGATTTAGAAGTACTTGGGTGTTTGGAATGTCTTATCTAGCAGTTTAACTTAAATCTGCCTCTAAAAATTAAGGGTTCAAATTGAAATATAAGAAGCAGCAAATAGCAGTTGTAGAGTTGGAAGGAAGAACATCACTGAGTGTCAGAAAATATCTCATTTTCTGTTTTCTTTTTTCCCTTGGGATTTATGACTGAGTGTTTATATCTTGCCTCTCCACCACAGCTCCATTTCTCTCTTGCCTACCTGTGATTCCCACCATTCTACCAAGTCCCCAGGTTCTGTCCTCACCCCATTCCTTTTTTCTTCTCTCCCCTTCAGCTGCCAGCAACCTTCCTGCTCTCCCAAATTTTCCAACAAGCCCAGGAAAGCTGCAACATGATACATTGCCAGCCAGCAGGCCAAATTCCATAGATCCTTACCTTTCATGGGATCATTAGTCTAGGTTTCCTTCCATGGCAGAGCTGCCATTTTTTCAGGAACAAGCAGGATCTGAGAATTCTATTGGTCTTTCAAACTCCTTGAAGTTGATAAAATAGTTCAAAAACCAGAAAGACAAAACAGCAGCATAATCACATGGTTCTCACTCCCTGGGGAAATGGAGCCCAGCAGGAGAAACCTTCCCTGAGGGAGACAGTCTGATGGTCATGTCACACAGGTGTCTTTTTTGTTTTTTTTCTGTTATTTAACAGTTTGACATTGACAAGGAGGCTGGAGAGAGGCAGATTTACCATCGGTACTGTATGGAACGGGCGTCTGTGCATTGTGCCCATGTGTTCACCACAGTCTCCCAGATCACAGCTACAGAAGCAGAACATATGCTTAAAAAAAGCCCTGGTAAGACTTGAATTATTTTATTTTACTGTATTTCCTCCAAAGGCCTGCATTTCCTTAGACTGAATTAACATAATAGAGACAGGTATGCAAACGTGAAGAGAAAGAACACATGCACAGGCATGTCTGGCTATGCTACAGTGATTGACCAATTTTCCATGGATGTTAGGCTTTTTTTGGCCAGGACTCCTCAACTTCAGGAATTTTGTCTGTGGCAGGGTTTCCATGCTTTTAGAATTGAACCATGATAAGCTTCATATAAATAAAATATCTTCTATTAGGCCAACGAGTAGAGTTTGACAAATAGTTGTGTGCCCAATAATTTGTCTGGTTTTCCACTTGATATTAGTCTCATAAAATATGAAGCCTTGTCCTGTTCCATGCATGGATTTTGAGTAAGGCCATGATCCCAGTTTGATACATCATCAAAATTCTCTTTAAGTCGTGTCAGTGCTTTATAGGGATAAACCCCAATACTCCATCTGCAGGTAAGCATACTGAGGGGAAAACTGCACAACTGTTTTGGAGACTATTTAGCAGGTGTGTTCATATCTTGGTTATTTTAAATATAAAAGTGCTCAATTTTTTTTTGTTGTTTGGGTTTGGTGTTTTGTTTTGATTTTGTGGTTTTTTTTGTTGTTTGTTTTTTGTTTGTTTGAGGGGTTTTTTGCTTATTCTTTGTAGAGTTATTGGTTGACTTACAGTGCTAATTGTAGTTTGGGATTGTTATCCTGGTTAACTTAAATGCTTCAAGCCACATTGTGGTTCCTGAACCCAAACAAAAGAGCTGTTTGTGGAATCCTTTGCCTCAGTCCTGAGTAGCTGTCAATAGGATGGTGGACTTAGATTATCTTTTTCATTTTATTTTAAGCACAAAAGCCATGTCTTAAAAGTCACTGAAGTTCAGTCATTCCAACTGGGATACCTCTGAAAGGTCTTGATTTTTACAAAGTGCAGAGCACTCTGAAAATCAGGCTTTTGAAGCTTTTTTATATAGGTATGAGGCTTCTCCCCACCACAGCTTCCATTGAAAATCATAGTCTGTGTTTTGGGATTTTAGGAGACTGAAATGAGTCTGAAGCCAGTTTTATTTGGGGAAGAAAACCTCCAGGCTGCTCACAGATAAAACATCAGTTGAAGCTGAAGAGAATTCCATGCACAGAGATTCACAGGCCTGAGCTTTTTGTGATTATTCTTGCATCTTTGAAGAAACCAAGTAAATATACTTAATGTTTGGGTTAAAAAACTACTGACACGTCATGCTTCATGTTGACACAGCTAGAAAGAAATTCAGTAGGAATTGTTACCCCAAATCCTAAGAGATGACTTTAAGTGGAAAGTATGTTCTCATGGGAATAAGTAGTTTAATAGTTTCTCTGAATCCAGGACCACAAGTAAACTGTGGAGGAACCTATTCTCACACTATTTATTCTCTCTGAAGCTGTGAAATCTACATAGACATTGATTTTTTGGAAAGTCCAGAAATCCTTCTGTAGGTCATTGAGCTTGAATTCTGCAAAGGAACATGAATACTGAAAGCATGTGTACATTTCTCCATCCACTTTAAAAATAAACCTTTAAAAGGAGGATGCTGAATTGGCACAATTAACTTATATTTGCATTTATTGAGACATAAATTTTGTAATCAAATTGTTACCCAAAAATAACTCAGAAATGAGCTAAATTGAGTTGTCTCTTGTACTCCCCTTTAACATCAAACTTGGATTATAATTTAAATTATAAATCTCATCACTTGGAAAAGTCCCTTTAAAATTTAATAAACCTGATTGCATAGAGAACTTTTGCAGCAAGACAAAGACCAATTTGCCAGTCTAAACCTGGCAGAATGACTGCTTGCATTATGCTGATCCCACTTGCTGCAGTTATGTGATCAACAATTTATCAAACCGTATTTGTCAAAAGCTTGAGTATCTTTGATGTATCTAGCAAGACTCTATCAGTGATCATAAGTTATATTCTTGTGATTTGAAAACTGATGTTATGGGATTTCTAATGTTTTCACTCAGATATGGAACATATTTCTCATTAGCAGTAGAGAAGGCTTTGAATCAAAACTTCCAGAGACTCATGTATCAGTTGAGTTCTAGATCTAGGCTTCCTATCTGTATATATTTGATCAAAATCATAGATGGAAACTCTGAAAAAGTACAAGGCAACTCTGAATGTTAGTGATCTATCAAGAGAAAACTTCATCCTGTGCTAATATTGCCTAAATCGGTGTCAGTTTCTTTCCTATAAATACAGAAGTCAAAACATTCTGATTTGACCTACTTGGGACAATTTTTCAAACAAAAATGTTGTTAATTCGTTAAACAACAACAACAAAAACCAGTTAGCATAGGGCCCAAACTCTCTTTCACCACTTCATCCCTCACACATGTTCAAAATACTCCTGCATGTTGAGCAGAAATAGTGAACTGGGTTCTTTGGGCCACCATGTCTGTCATGCATCTCAAAGCCTTAAACAAGAGATGGATTGAGCCCCAATCCTCATGAAAGGGTAAATGAAGCTGCAGTTAAACCAAAGGACATGGGAGTAGGTTATACACAGGCTGCTTCTGGTGCATGACACTCTCCAAAACTCCCTGATAAATGAATGTGAGAGTGGAAGGAAGCCAGCCAGAAATACCTGCAAGAAAGGGATTCGTCCTGTATTGGGAGGACTTTGAGATGGTTGGAGTCTCAAAGCTCTGTCCTGCATCAGCCAGTTTGCCACGCAGAACAGGAAACAGGTCAGAGAAAGGAGAAGGTGTATTGTTAGTAAAGACAATGGAGAATGTTTCTGCTCTGTTGCCTCCCCCCAAAGGTCTTTGTTCAGAGAATCTTAAGTGCTGGGCAGGAGAAGGTAAAAGCACAAGTTTTCTCCTCGGGTCCACCAAGACTGTTTTGTCATTAAAACCCAAATTTTAAGCACCTAACAAGTAAAGATTTCCTAGTCTTTAGTTTCAAAAGTGGTATTCCAGAAACAGATCCATCAAGACTTGCTATTTCATGGTTGCTACTAAAGATTATATTTTCAACTGTTGCAGTTTCACCTAGGGTTTTTCAGGACATTTTACAGGGAAAATTTTAATCTGAGATCACTTACATAGCAGGGAAACACATATATTGCTGAAGCAGACTGTAATTTTCAAGGAAGTAATTAAAAATGGCTGTGGCATTTGCATAATGTCAGTCAAGTATCATAAATCAGTATAGGTCTGTTTCAGTCAGTTGTGTTGCCATGAAATACATCTGCTGAGGAACTGGCCTTCCCTTTCATTTCAATAACCCAGCTCAAAGGATAGAAAATTACATTCTTTCCATTTACTTGGACTGGATTTAGGGCAAACCTTTGAATAGCTGCTGTGATCTACCAGGAAGGGCTAAGAGTGACTGAATTTCAGTGCCTCTCCTCTGTGCATATCCTAAAACTCTACCTTTAAAATGCTGGAAAGGAACAAATTTTACTTGTAAGAGCTGTTAGAATCTTGGAGGAGAGCAGCAGTAAAAACGTAAAGTGTCGTATTCTGTGGCTGTTTTTAGGGGAAATGCAACCAATTACTGGAAAGAGGCTGTTTTATAAAGGTTTCTTACATGCTCCCTTTTCTGATAGATCCTCAGAGGCTGTGATAGAATGGATATCTCCCGTGCCATGCAGCAAACAAGGGCACAGTACAGCACAGTTTCTGCTTTCAAGGGCTCTCAATCTGTAGTGATAGAACAGACAACAGTGATATCAAGGATAAAGAGGTAAAGGGCAAGTTGCACAACAAACATATGGCTCAATGGAGACATTACTGGAGTCTTGACAGGACAAAAGGGCAGGATCTACCCAGTGCTGAGGACAGGTGAAAGCTGCTTTGATGCTGCTGGAGTGGAGAGCCATGTGCAAGAGCTTTGTGGAGGCAGTGCTGTTCCCTCCCCTGAGTAACAGAAAGACATAACCTGTTCATATAAAGCTGAGAGACACGTTGGTTCTTTCCTTAAAGATTTCTCTGACTCTGAAGATGTCTACCTCTGCCTTTTCTCTGCTTTTCCAGATGTTGTCACCCCAAATGGCTTGAACATTAAGAAATTTTCAGCAATGCATGAGTTTCAGAATTTGCATTCCATGTACAAGGCTAGGATCCAAGAGTTCATTCGAGGTCATTTCTATGGGTATGCTTTTACTTTTCAAAAATTAGCAACGCTTGTCCAACACTGTTTAAAGCAAGAACCAAAGCAGGAGGACTAACAAGTACTTCATAGAGGAGTAGAAATATTGAAACCAGCTTATTCAAATATCTGTCTGGGATTTCTCAGTCAGAAGCTAAGGGAGTTTGAGACACCAGATCTGACTCTAGTTAACAGATTGTGATATCAAACAGCAGATCCTGATCTGTTTGTTATTTACCCAAGATGCAGTTTGTCAGATTAAGATAGTTAATTTAAAGCACAGCAGAAAAGCCTCACTTTCATTTTTCTCTTGGGATAATAAGTTCCTCCAGAATAGAAAGCTGTTGTGTGTTTTGTTTGATTGTATCTCGAGAAATACTTTGTTCTTGTCTGTTTTCTTGCTTTCAGCCACCTTGACTTCGATCTTGACAAGACCTTGTTTTTCTTCATTGCTGGGAGATACGAGTTTTCCAACAAAGGAGCTGATATGTTTCTAGAAGCCTTATCAAGATTAAACTTTTTGCTGAGGGTAAGAAAGCTTACACAGCTGTTGAAAGCATAGAGCTTATGCCCAAACTGACCATACTGTGGAAGTCACCTGCAAGAATTCCCTTTCAATACTCTGGTTTATAGGAAAGTAATTATGGGATATTCACAGATTTCATAGGCCTCTCTTCCTGAACCAGCAGAATATATGATGATTTCAGACAGTTTAAAAATAATTGATTACATAGTTCAAGAAGTTAATCCATGATTGCCTCCCTGGTTTTAAGAGAGAAGTAATGAAAATTGTATACTAGAGTTTACCCTGTTGGCTTACATATTATAATGGAAATAAAAGCAAGCTTTTAAAGCTGCATTTTAAAAACACCCTTTTAAGCAAATTGCTTCATTCATTAGGACCTGATCATGATCTTTTAAATCTCTGAGTACTGCTGCCCCATTGGATGGGAATGTTGCATTGAAATTCACAGTGTGACAGTGGCCTGGTGCAAAGCAATGGGAAGCCACTCAGTTCTCCATGGTTTTGTTTCCTCAGCTACAAGATGAATGCAATGTTTCTAAATGCCTTTATGGAGTACTTCAATGAAGATAAGAGCAAGGCCTTGTTAAAAATCACAAAGCAGTGCCCTTATCACCTACAATGAGGGCGTTGAAAATGTCTCCAGATGTGTCCCAAAGGCTGGTATATTGAAAATAAAACCCAGAAAAAATGCTAATTGGTTTTCAATCATCTGGCAAGGATCAATTAGCTGTTGTCTTAGACTCTGTCTTTTGTACTCTTATCAGTTGAATGATATGGAAAATGTGGATAAAAATTATGATACTGCACTGTCAGCAGGGATGAAAGAATCACTAATGTTCAAAGCCTTAAGCACACTTGTTCTACCACCACCTTCTATTCATATGCCATTTAGAGCCTCTGGATTTCTGGAAATCCTTAATCCCTTCATTCACACAGATCACCTCATAGAACTGAAGTATTTCTTCCACAACAGAACTCAGTTGTTTGGCAGTGCTGTGCAACGTCAGCTACCTGTTAATGGCACTTGCATGGCTGTTACCTGTGAGTGCTGGTAACATGGAAGGTCTTGAGTGATAAGAGGGAAAGAATTGCCTAAGCAATTATTGCAGCAATCTCTTTTTGCAGCTAATGATTTATAGCATAGAATCATAAAATCTTTAAGGTTGGAAAAGATTTCCAAGATCATTGAGTCCAATCTTTGGACAATCACCAGTTTGTCAATTAGACTGTGGCACTAATAGTCCAGTTGTTTATTGAACACTTCCAGGGAGGGTGACTCCACCACTTCACTGGGCAGCCCCTTTCACTGCCTGATCACTCTTTCTGTGAAGAAATTCTTCCTGATGACATCCATGGCAAACAAGGCTGATGGAAATTAAAGGAAACTGAGGCTAGTTTTCCCAGGCTGTATAGAACAGTGTACTCTTGCTTCTCCCATACACTGAGCCTGGATTTATTGCATGATTCTTCCAGTGTGGATGCTGGAATCAGATTAGCTATCCTAACAACACTTGATCTGTAATTATTTCAGGAGGTAATTCCACTGGGAGTAGCAGACTACCTGTACTAATCACAAATCTGGAAACTGTGGTGCTTCCTGAACAACATAGAATTGTTTTATTTTATAGAAACGTTTTCCTCTGCTGCTTGAAAACCTTACTAAAATATTGGAAATAAAATATGGATGTTGGGAGAGATTGTTAATGCACACTGGGATTGTGGCATGATGGACTTGGAACCTTTTTTGAAGGGAGGAAAGAACATGAATTAACATGATAGATGACTCCCATAGGTTATTTTATGCTATACATTTTCCTCCATGCCAGTCTGAGAGAAGGCACACTAACAGCATGTTTGTGTATCTAAAATCTGAAATGGAGGCAATGCAAAGTAATTTAGTTTTTACAGCCCTGAACAGACTTCACTCTTAGCTTTTCATTAAACAGTTGCTGAGAGGAGTGAAACCTCATTCATGCAGCAATGAATGGGCCTGGTATTTTGTTCATGCACAGGAGAAACTAGCAAGTGCAACCATCTAGAAATAAAGGGTCAGAATTTACAGCCAGTGCTTTCTGCCTTTGAAGTAGCTGGAGAGATGGGCAAGAAGTTACTTGCGGGTTTTGCATGTCTGGCAGGTTCTTTGCCAGGGTTTCAGGCAGAAAATGGTCGCTTTCTCTCTCAGCCCATACACCCGCTGCGGTAGGAAATCCCTCACCTCATGCCGAGGCATACCTCAGCTACTAAACCAAACACTCACTCCTTTGGGCCAGCACAATCTGTGTGAGGTAAGAAAGTGTGAAGGACTTTTATTTTTCTGCAGTTTACGTGCACCTCCAAAGCCATGTTCTCTAAACCATGAGAGCTTGGGAAGATCTGATTGCCCAAATTGAAACTGGGTGACATCTCTGTCTTGATCTCTGATTTGACAAAACTTCATTTGTAGCAAGAGCTACAAGATCTGAGCCTTCCTGGAAAACTAAAATGCATTTGGTGTTTCCTGTGACTAATTCTTAAAGTTGGCTGTGATACCCTGTATGAGATTTTTTTTTTTTTAATTCCTCTCTATTTCTTGTCATGTAGGTTCACAAGACTGATGTTACAGTTATTGTGTTCTTCATCATGCCAGCAAAGACCAACAATTTCAATGTGGAAACCTTGAAAGGACAAGCAGTCCGGAAGCAGCTCTGGTAATTGCTATTCCCACCCTGGTACAGTCTGGTGTGGATTCATGCAAAAGTCTCAGCTGGAGAATAATGCTCCTTCTTTTTGCTAAAATTGAGGATTGTGGGTAACTAGAACATATTTCAGGGATGAAAGAGATGGGAAAGATAAATAAGGTCAAATATTTCTCCTTTTAGGTTTTTTGTTTGTTTGGGGTTTTTTTTTTGTTTTGTTTTGTTTTTTTGTCCAAAGTTATTTTTAGTTAACTTGCCTTACCATTCTATTAGCGAGTAGTGCTTGTTTTGCAGCAACAAATGCTCTAGAAAATCCAGTGTTCTGGATGTCTTCTGGCTGTTTCTGGTACTCGCTTTGGATGTGCCATAGAGCTCCCACAAAATATAGACTACCTGTTCATTTTTCACAGTAAGCTTCTCCATGGGCAAAAGAAATCAATTATACATCCTCTTTTTTTTAGTAACATGGAAATTGCACTGTGAGATCCAGCAGATCAGCTGTTGATAACAATTGTCTATAATTTTCTATGTGGACTATAACAAGCAGTGGCCATAACCAAGCAGTGAACCTTACAGCTATAAATGGAAAATTGTCACAGCCCTACTCACTTTGTAACTTTCCAAACAAAAAAGCAAAGCAGAAGAAGGATCAATCTTCACTTTAACTGCTCTGTGGTTCTGTATAGGAAAAGATTGCTTTCAGCTGTTCTTCTCTGTGAAAAGCAAAAGACCCTCTGCATCACTGTATGCAGCATTATCGTGGTCATAATCTGAACTCCAGGATAAACCCACCTGCTAGCAATATTTCATGATAATATCAAATGATTTTCAGGATGCCACAGAAATTAGAGACAAGAAGAGATTGGCTCTTATAAAGGAATACAGCACTTACAAATTAATACATGATGCCTGACTCAGGGTATAAAATCCTTCTTTTCCTCTGCTTCTGAAAAAGCCATCTATCCCATCTGGGTTAAATTATAGATATTGTGCATGGCAATCTATGAAAGTATAGTCATGTGGGAACTACCCTGCTGGGGCTTGGATCAGTGTGGCTCAACATTTGGCTGCTTTACAACTCACTCCAAATTAACTCATCCACTCTTGTGTCTGTGAGCTGGGAGGGAGCACCTAAAAACAGGTATGTGGATTCCCAGCTTGGTAAAGTTTAGGACTTCACTTAACAAGTTTCGTCTTAGCCCAATTAGAAATCAGAAGGGCAGGAAAGGTTCTGTGAAGTGGAGCTTTACTGACAGTAGATTTACTCCAATTTAGAGTGCACTTGTTGTTTTGACAACAGAACTATCTGCCAGGGGCAGAATAATAAAAATGACTCTTTGCATGCAGAACAGTGATTCACTGGAGTTCTTCCTTAGCTAAAATATAACATTTGTCTGACACAGGCCTCATTAATAGCTTAAAACTTGGCCTGAGCTTTTCAGGAAGTTTTTTGTTTTGCAAACTAATTAAGACAAACTACCTTTTAGTCTAACACTTGTTTCCAAAAGTCTTTGAGTTCAGAAGTAGGGCACAAAATGACAGGGGAAGCTTGCTTTGAAAATCCCTATTTGTTTAATTCTTTTATATTGCATCTCTCTTCTAGGTCAAGAGAAGTTGGAGATCTCTCTGTCCATTATTAATGTCCATTATTAATGTTACAGTACCTAGGGTCATATATATGGTCTTTTTTTCACAGCTGACATGTAGTCTACTGATCAGAGAAGAGAGTTAGAAGGAATCCCTAGTAAAGCCTGCCCCTGGCTTTTCCAGTGCACTCATCTGTAGGTGCAGGTCCTCAGCTCTTCTGGAAGCCATCAGCACAACTGCTGACTGGAGAAAAAAGCTTTGAGAACCAGACCTCTGTCTGCCTCTGCATCCCTGGTTCCATCAGTATATCAGTTTCATTTCCAACAGCAGGAATCTCTTTTATAATGTCTTTGTTCTGGATTCTCCTGTTTCATACATATATTTATTTATCTTCCTAGGGACACTGCACAGTCTGTGAAAGAGAAGTTTGGAAGGAAACTCTACAATGCCTTGCTGAAGTGAGTGAATAAGTTGCTTTGCTCTGCCTTCCAGAGCCTCATGTTCAGGTGGCTTTATTTGTGCTGTTTCTGTGCTTCTGCTCTTTGTGTAAGGAATTTTGACATCCATAGGAGGGCATGGTAGAAAGATATGGGACCATAAACAAGATAGTTGTTTAACAGGCAAATCATAGAGAAAAAAAATAAAGGTACCAGCAGCCTGTGGTGGAAAGAGTCGAAAGAGACAAAGGGGATGTCTAAGTAACACAAAGGCTTATCCTCTGTCAAAAATGAGCTACTTCAGCTTAAAAAAGCACCAAAGTAAAATGTGCTAGTGATTCAGTCATACAATTTCAGAAGACAGTTGGAAGTGAGTGACCCACAGCACAGGTGAGATGACTGGAACTTCAGTAAAAACAAGCTGTTTCCAAAAACCAGAAGGAACAAAATCTTTAGCTTTTTTTTTGAAAGCTCATTGGCAGATCAGCAAGTATGGGGGAACACAATACAGGGAATCTAGAAGGGACATGAAAACAAAGGAAAGTTCATGCTGATATCAGCAAACTTCAGATCAGACCTCATAGGCCATTTCTTCGTTTTCTTTACAAAAAGGACAATGAGTCATTTGGTAAAATTGTGTGTTTCCTTTGCAGAGGAGAAATCCCAGACTTGAACAAGATTCTTGACCGAGATGACATAAGCATTATGAAAAGAGCCATCTTTACAACTCAGGTCAGAAAATATGTTATTTATATAAACATCTAATCTAAATAATGAATGTGATGATGTTAAAGAGTTGTGTATGGCATATAGCGATATGTGTGCATTGAGAAGAAGTTTTCAGCAAATATACTTCTCATCAGTAACATTTAAAATCAGCTCTGATGGTTTTTAATGAGAGTGTGGCCCAAACAAATCTTTTGGGGAGTCCATGGATATTCCTTCTGTCACATGCATGCCTAATTCTTTTATTCTGAACCAAGTGTGAACTTTGAGTTGCTCCTGAGCCTGGATTTTTCCAATTTTATTAAATATGTGAAATCAAACTCTAAGAAGAAACAACATTGACTAAAAATCTTCAAAATTAAATGGTGGGCTCTTCTAAAAGTTAGTACAAATTAATTTATTTTGAGGTAAATTAAGCTTATTCACATCAATGACAAAATCTGCCACTGTCTTCCTTAGGAAGTGGCAACAGGTGTGTTTGCCAAGGGTTTATCTGATTCATGGGTTGCCTTTTCTGTGTTCAGAGACACACTCTGCCTCCAGTGACCACCCACAACATGATTGATGACAGCAATGACCCAATCCTCAACACCATCCGGCGCATTGGGCTGTTCAACAACCGCACAGACCGCGTGAAGGTGCGTTCTGGCCTTCTCATTTCAGATACAACGTGGGACTTCTCATTCTCAGTCTGCATCGTTAGCATGGGGAGTGCAGTTAAATTCTTGATCGGTGGTATTATACTGGTGGAGCACATTCTTCTCGCTTCCTCCCTTTCCAGGAATAACAACTTGTGCCTGCACAGAGATCCTCAGGTGCTGTTTAGCCAAGCCAATTTCAAAGTTACAAATCTGAGGTTAGGGAGTTGTTTTCATTGCTGCCTCCTGCACTGAATGAGAAGCTGCTACTCCTGAAATCAAGAAAGTGCCATGGGTCATTTGCACTCAGATAGAAAACTCTGACCTAGATTCACTTGCTTAAAGTTGGAGGTCCAAGGTTTGAGCACACACATTCCTGCAGTATTGATTCATCTCTTAAGAGCAACACCCTGACACTCAGCATTTGCTGTAAAATGTTAACCAAGGCTTTGATCCTGGGCAGAAAGAATTCCTGTTCATGCCATGCTCATGTTTACATCACCTGTTGAAAATAAATTTATACAAATAAATCATTTCCTTACTTCCATGTTTAACTTGCCAAACCACAAAAATTATCAGCTCCTGCTTTCACAAGTCTGCCAAAATTGGTTTTTTTTCTGGCAATCTCTGACATTCTAACGATGACTATCTCAACATCTATGTAGTCAAAGTTGAACCTAAAATTGCAAATTCTTCCTCTTCCAAACCTTTTCTTTAAAGCCAGATCCAAGGTACCTCTAACAATGATATATCACTTATTCTCAGTATCTCTTTAAAACCGTGGCTATACCTGAGTAAATATTTTCTTACACTTCCTAGTTGCATCTTCCTGGCTTAACCTATGAACATTAATTCCAATGAATTCTAGGATCATGATGTGGTAATAATACAGAAGATATAACAAAAAATAGGGGGGAAGGATGAACTGTGTACAAATGTAGTAAAAAATGCCTCAGAATTAACTGCTTGAAGGCATTACAGAGCAGATAGGATATAACACAGCAGACGTCTCCTTCTGCTTCTCAGCAGATATTAAGTTTGTAAAAATCTGTCATTACCACTAAAAAATTACCTCGTGCATGAAGAGGCTTAATACTTAATGAGCTGACTGTCATTAAAAAAAAAAACAACCTTCTGTAAACTTCAAATTCAAAGTAATTTTGAGAGAGGTATAACATATACAGGCAGACACAGCTGGCATGTGAAAAATACCCTCAGCAATTCCGGTGGAATCACTAGGATCAACTAAGCTTGCAAAATGAATTTACTACCCCATATATTGGTTGAGTACATTCATTTGTTTACTCAAGTGAGTAGCATGACAATCTTATTAAGAAGGGATAAAAGCATATCCTGGGCCTGGAATAATGGCTGTGGTATGTTATGCAGGGAAATAAACCCAGAGCAGTTTAAACCATTCCCTCACATTTCTTCCTCCTGAAGCTGACTGGGCACCACACACAAGGTACTTCTCAACTAAGCAGCAGATGTGGGACAGTAACCACCAAGCCCTGCTAAGTCATGCAGATAAATTAACTTTGGTCCTTAGAGATGTCTTTCAGTAATATTAATTGGCCTAGGCACAGGTTTGTGGTGACAGGGCTATAATGTGTCTGCTTTCAAAATTCCCTCTGTTCTTGGGAGATCTGTTGAGTACAGTGAATGTTCCTTTATTTCAGGAATGCTGTGAAGCTCAGAAGTATTGTGTATGCCTGAGGCCTCCTCCTAATGAGACATCCCAATAAAATCATAGAATGGTTTGTGTTGGGAGGGACCTTAGAGATCATCTCATTCCAACCCCTGCCATGGGCAGGGACACCTTCCCCTATCCCAGGTTGCTCAGAGCCCCATCCAGCCTGGTCTTGGACACTTCTAGGGAAGGGGCAGCCACAGCTGCTCTGGGCAGCCTGTGCCAGGGCCTCACCACCCTCACAGGGAAGAATTTCTTCCTCATATCCAATCCAAACCTGCACTCTGTCAGTGTGAAGCCATTCCCCCTTGTTCTGTCACTCCAGGACACCCTTGTAAATCCTCTGTACCTTTGTACAACAGACCAAATCTTGCTAAATGCCACAGCCTTAGGCCTAATTCTCAATGCATGTGGGCCTCCTTGGTGTAGAAGGATAAAGCTAAATACCTGTCCAGTAAAAAAGGGTTCATTATCAGTACTATTTCAAGGACAAGAATGCACACAGGCAGGATGCATTGTAGTGTAAGAAGTGGGGTAGATAACAGATGGATGGTCAAAGGAGGTGTTGTTTAGATACTTGGGAAAAGACCAGGGTGAAGAAGTTGCCTAAGCTTATTGATAATTGAAATATATCAATGATGGTTTTCTTTCACCTCTAACATAAGTTTTGAATATCCAGGTGATCCTACATCCAGAGTTTCTTTCTTCAACGAGCCCCTTGCTGCCCTTGGACTATGAGGAGTTTGTTAGAGGCTGCCACCTTGGTGTATTCCCATCTTACTATGAACCCTGGGGCTACACTCCAGGTAGGAATTCAGTACCCTTAACTAGTGTGGAAAGATGAACACCCATTCTGTTGATGCAGCCAGTTCCTTCTGGAGTGCTGAAAACACTTTTTAGACACTGTTTCGTCTCCCATGCAAAGGTCTTACTGCTGGCAAAATCATCCCTGCACTGGACTCTTTTCCATACTAATGTGTAATCTTTTGATTTTCTATGGCCTTAGAAAAAGAAATAATTTTTTAAACTTAATTCTTTGTTGAAGGATTTTTAAAGAAGGTGTGCAGGAATGTAAATATTAAAAAAAGTAGGGCAAGAAATCTGATGCTGCTGGCTGACATAGTTCAGTGGATTTAATTCAACATAACAAGTTTGAGAGAATTATGTAATACCATAGCTAAGTTATTTAACAGAAATACATGCAGTGGTAGTGAATCTCATTGAATTAACTGGAAATTTCTAAAAATGCAGAGAGCAAATAGATTCTGACTTAAAATATTTTCTTTGTCAATACCCATTTGTGTCTCCCAGAAACAAAGAGTGCCTTTTTAAGGTATATTTATAACTATTTTATAGACACCAGTTTTATCATCATATGAATGAAGGCCATGTAGATGTCTTTGCACTTTTGTAAGACTAGAGTCTGCATGCTGGTTTAGGTTAGGCTTAGGCTCCTTGGCAAAAACTCTTTAAGGAGGGTAAGCAGTTAGCCTTACTTATGGCTGTGACAGCAAAAACTACAAAAAATACATACATTTTCTGATTTTATAAAACTAGCTCCACATCTACTGTGAATGCAGTCCTGACTTAATGATGGGGTTTGTTGTTTTGGGGTGGGCTTTTATTTTGTTTTGTTGGGGTTTCTTTTCCTTGCTATAGAGACCTGTCAGAAAACCATCAAAATGCAAAGTTTGATATGCTCCTGCTCCTAAGAGATTCAGTTTTGTAAAGACTTGTGAACAACTAATGAACACAGGTGTACATTAGGCTCCAATTTAAAATCCAAATAGTCCTGATCATATATTGGGGTTCTGTCTTTCAAACTGCACTCCCAGAAAATTTTCAATTTAGCTGCTCTAAAACTCAAACATATATTTGCAAACACAAGGTGAATTTTGCATTTAAAATTTCTTTTTATATTTTTTCCCATAATCCACAACAAAACATTATTATAGTCTTCACTTGACATTTTCAGAGCAGCTCTAGTGTAATGGGACTTTCTGTCTGTCTGTTTTAGGTTTTTTTCTCTTAAGGTGAAACCATTGCATGTGTATTACCCTGAAACCCTTTTTGCCTGTTTCTTTCTGCAGCTGAGTGTACTGTGATGGGCATTCCCAGTGTAACCACAAACCTCTCTGGATTTGGCTGTTTCATGCAGGAACATGTTGCTGACCCAGCAGCTTATGGTAAAATCTTTAACAGCATATCAAAGTATCATCTCTGAGTTAGGAAAGCAAAAAGCACAGCAACCATGCTGTTACTCCTCAATTTTGTGTTTGTCTAGGATAAGGGAATTAATATTGGGGCAATATATTCAGAGCTCTGAATATCTTGTTAAGTTGGACAAGTGATTTCTGTTTTCATATTTTCCAAACCCTTTCCAGGTTTAGGGGGTTTTTTGTCTCCCTTTAACCTTTTGTCTGCTGTATCCTTCCAAATTCATCATTGCTCATATCAGCCTAGAGTCTCCCAGCACTTTCCTTTAGTGCCTCTGCTCGCATTAGAACACTCTGAGCCTTCCAAAGAAGCAGGGAAAATCTGCTTCTCTTAATAGTCTGGGACTTTGAGACCAATGACATGAGCCTCCCCAAACAAACATTAAATTACCATGTATACTTAAAAAAAAAAAAAGACAAAAAAGAGCTGTGGAAATACAAGGAATCTACTTCAAATAGTGATCTACTCAGGAAGGTTTACAAACGGTTCACGACTGGAGTGCCAGTGCCTGGTATGTCAGGACAATTCTGCTTCTTGAGTCATCCTCTGCCTCAGTAGATCCTCCTTTTAGGGTTGATTGTCCCTGTTTTCCAACTGGTGCAGTTGTCACTAAAGCTGAGGCCTCCCTGAGGTACACAGCCCTCCCTGTCCTTTCCTCCTTGCTTAGCCAGGGCTAACTGGCTGGGAGTTTGAACTGGATGATCTTTAGGGTCCCTTCCAACCTGAACTGTTCTATAATTCTATGGTTCTGTGAATATTGATTATTCCCAAACTAGGTCCTCTTTCCAAGTACCTGGGCTTGTTTCCACAATCAGGCAGTGACAGCCCCACACTGGTGCTACCTTTGCCTGACCTAGGGGCAAGGGTTAGAGCCAGGTACACAATATAGATGGACCTGCCGGGGTGGACATATCTTTGAGACCGTTCAGAAAGACCACAGAACACAGGTCACCTGCTCTTCTCTGCCAAAACATAGGTGTGAGTTGACATAAATTACTGTGCTGACCCCAGGCACTTCATTAAGGTAGTTTTGCATCTGTCGTGTCCATTCAGAGACCTCTTCTTCCCAACACCTTGATGTAAGGAAAGTGGCAAAAATAAAGTATTAATCTCAACAATGTAGAGGCAAAGCTTACCTCTGCCCTCTCTCTGCCAGAATTATCTGTTGAATGATGTATGTGAGTTAGCTGTCTCTATGGAAACTTAGAGAATCCTTTCTTGTATTTCTACAGAAAATACAGCCTCTCTCCTACAGCCTGATTCTGGCCATCCACACTTGTGAATTCTATAGCAAACTAGAAAAGCACTAGATGGATTATGTTTTCTTTAAGAAGTCAGTATTTTAAAAATTATGGGAGATAAAAAAGTTATGTCTTTATGTAGAAAATCAAAGCCTTTTGGGGTTTGTAAGCCCTTTACACAGCAACAGTAAATCCTCTGAGTTTTGAAGAATTTGCTGAACTTCAGCCTGAAAAGTAAAGAAAATTAAAGTTAAAAAAAATTAGCATATTCCTCTGCATGTCCTCATTCCATCAGAATGGTAACAAATGTTCCAGTTGTAGCTGCCTTTTAACATTAAAAAGGATATACTGCATGTAACATTTGTAAGGCTACATGACAGAAGGTAGATTGGAAGTGTAGGAGGTCAGATCCCATCTCCAGTCCCACTCACCTCGGCCTTCCTTGTGTCCCTCAGGGATCTACATCGTGGACAGGAGGTTCCGCTCGCCGGACGAGTCGTGCAACCAGCTGACCCAGTTCCTGTACGGGTTCTGCCAGCAGAACCGGCGCCAGAGGATCATCCAGAGGAACCGCACCGAGCGCCTCTCGGACCTCCTGGACTGGAAATACCTGGGCAGGGTGTGTGGTGTAGAGGTGTTAAAAAGCCCAGGCTCATAGTCCTAGCCAGAGCCTTCAGCATGGTGCTGCAAAGCAAGGACACAGCCCTGTGGTGAAATTGCCCTCTCAAAGGGGCTGAAGGCAGAGCCTGCACAGTTCAGTGTAATTCTTCCATGCTCCTCTGGCAAGGAGAGACTGAATAGGTTAGAGCAGAATCCAGTCACACCACCGAGGTCTTTCTGGTGCTAAACACAGTGTAAAAATCTGGTGTTGCTGGCAACAGCTGCGCTAAGGAGGATTTGTGTTCCAAAGTCATCTGGACACTTTCAAAAATCCTTCCTGTCCTTCATGGAATGTTGCTGGGCCCTGTGGCTCCAACAGTCCTTAACTACCTCTGTGCTTTAGATGCAAATGTAATGTTTTTAGTTTGACACAGGAAACACTACAGCACCACCTACTAAGAAGACAGTAGCTAAGTATTGTTCTCAAGTCCACAGGACTAAAGAAGTGGATGCACATATATGAGTTTTTTAACTATTTTAGATCATTTCCTGCTCTGATACCTGTGTGAGAACCTTAGTATTTATATTGTTCCCAAGACTACACAAGATATAACAAGCTATTTTTTCCATGCACGTGCTGCAAACTCAGGAATACAGTGGATCTAAAAATATTTTCGTCAAATTCTTAAATACCAGACATCAATGAACTCATAAATGTTACTTCTCTCTCACTGTTACACATTTCTGTGCAGTCCAAAGTGACTTGGAATGAGTCTAAAACTTATGTGTAATACATATGCACACTTAACGGTGTAAATTTTCCTCGTTAAAAAACCCCAGTTCTTTCCTGAGGGATAAAGAATACCTGTCACTCAATAGGAACTAAACTGACCAAGACAAGTCCTAGTTTCCATCTTAATACATCTTACAGGCACCTTATTCAGCTTCTGTTCCAGACTTCTTTGGTGTGAATCTGTCATGAATGGCTCATCACTTCACAGTCAAGCAGGGATATCAGCTGGATTCTGCTTATCTGAAAATGCATTTAGCCTTTGTTCAGCACCATCTTTTAGAAGATACTAATTTTATATTCCTTTTCCCCCCTTGCTTAAATCTACCCAAGATTTCTATGACTTGTAATGGCTTCTCTGTTTTGTTGCAGTATTACATGCATGCCAGACACTTGGCCCTCAGCAGAACATTCCCAGTTAAATTTGAGATGGAACCAAGTGCTCCACCAAAGGTAGGGACTGCTTTTGGAGATGAGTTCATTTTAACTGCTTTGCAAGGAGATAGAGGAAGAATGTGAGGGAGAAGAGAGTTAGTGAGTTTGGGTTTAACTAAAAGGAAGTACGAACTACTAATTAAAAGCTTAACAAGCTATAGACCCAGTCTCCAGTCAGGAGTGTGCTGTTTTGGGCTGGGACAGAGTCAATTTTCCTCACAGTAGCTGGGCTGTGCTTTGGATTTGTGCTGAAAGCAGTGCTGATAACACAGGGATGGTTTAATTCTTGCTGAGCAGGGCTTGCACAGAGCCGAGAACTTTTCTGCTCCTCGCCCACCCCACCAGTAAGGGTTTGGGGGTGCACAGGGAGTTGGGAGGGGACACAGCCAGGACCCTAACTGGCCAAAGGGATATTCCAGTCCTTATGGCATCATGCTCAGTATATAAAGCTGTGGGAAGAAGGATGAAAGGGGAATAGAGCTGCAGGAAGAAGGAGGAAAGGGGGTTGTCTACTGGTGTCAGATCCAAACACAGGGGTTACCAGGTGTGACACAGGAACAGGTCTTCAGATGATTTAAACTGAGGTGGATGGCACTGTGCCACTTTGGACTAGCTAAGGAACTGGCCCTTGAAATTCCTCTTGGAAGAGTGGCAGCTTCTAATTTTTGCTTCTTCTAAATGCCATGGAGGTGTTCTGANGCTTTGCTTGTGTGCATAGCTTTTACCTTCCCTACTAAACTGTCTTAATCTAACCCATGAGCTTCCCCACTTTCCCCCTTCTGATTCTCTCCTCAGCCTCTCCAGGAGGGAGTGAGCTGAGGCCATGTGGGGCTGAGTTTCTGAGTGGGGTTAAACCACAACCTACTGGTGTCAGATCCAAACACAGGGGTTACCAGGTGTGACACAGGAACAGGTCTTCAGATGATTTAAACTGAGCTGGATGGGACTACACCACTTTGGACCAGCTGAGGAACTGGCCCTTGAAATGCCTCTTGGAAGATTGGCAGCTTCTAATTTTTGGTTCTGCTGAATGCCATGGAGGTTGGTTCTGCACCAACCAAATAGAGGGGAGTTGGGAAAAGATGTTCTAGGGAAAGCAAGGCAAGGTATTGCCTTCATCTGAACATGGTGTATTGGCTGGAGCTGCAAGGGGTCACTTTAAAGGCACACCTTCAAGCAGTTCTTGCCTAGTCCAGATTAGCACCAATTTGAAAAGAAAGGCTGCTCAGAACGATGTTACTTGAAACCAAACCTCCAAAGAGCAACTCTTTTCATTTTTTTTAGTGAGGAGAGAGGAGGTTCAGACCAAAACCCCTTGCTGGGTTCTGCAGATGCTACATTATAACTAGAAAACTGTTCTCAGTGTTCAGATTGAAGCCTGAATTTCAGTAAGCATATTCTGGCTACAAAGTACAGAAGGATTTTGTGTTGTGCTGATTGTTTTAAGGCTCAGTAAAGATAGTCATGTTTTGCAAAAAGCAATGCTGGAAGGGCAGGATGTTGTTTATGGCACAGGGTAAACATCACTGTCATACAAATATGTACTTACTGGCAGAGGAGGACTGAGAGGGATCTGGGTGGAGGGAAGCTTCATTTTAGAGTGCAGGGCAAGTCCAGCTTACATCTGATCACTCTGAAGTGATGATAGCCCTCAATTGCTGTATAAAACCAATCGAGGACCTCAGTTGATACATTCAGGTTGCTTCTCTCTCTGCCAGACGGAAGGTTTCAGGTTCCCCAGGCCTTCATCAGTGCCGCCATCGCCCTCTGTCTCCCAGCATTCCAGCCCTCACCACAGCGAAGCTGAGGACGAAGATGAGGATGAGAGATACGACGAGGATGAGGAAGCTGAAAGGGATAGGCAGAACATCAAGTCCCCCTTTTCCCTTGGAGCCTTGCCACAAGGAAAAAAGAAGCAGCATGGGGAATACAGGAACTGAACTCGTTGCTCTCGCCCTGGCATTGCTCCTCATCCAGTCAACAGTTTCTCCTGTAGGCTTGGCAAGCTTTGTGTTAAGGACAGTGTGATGCAATTAGGGGAACCTTAAATGTTACTTGAGCTACACTGTTGGAAAGCCTAATATTATTTCACCTTGAAAGTAGTTTAAATGACAATTTTTCTGTGCCCCCTTGAGGTAGAAGAGATTTTTCAGGCTTAATAAAACTAGAGAATGAGACAATCCCCTCAGGAGTTTATATAAACTGCAGATCATACCTTTGTCTATGCAATCATCTGTATTAATCATAGTCTAGACAAATAGCTACATTTTGGGTATCCCAAAAGAATTCCTGCTTCATTTATGTTTTCCCTTTTCCCCTCCTAAATTAACATGAACTTTAAGCCAGAGCTCAAAAAATTAGAGAAAAAAGTGTTACACTGGAGAAATATTGGAAGAGTTAAAAAAGATACATTGAAAAGAAAATGGTCTTTCTTTTTCCTAATGCTGTTTATTGTAAGCTTACATAATTTAAAACACTTTTTTACAGCACACAGAAGTGTCTTGATCCAGTGGTAAAACATACTTCCTGTGGAACAATATAAAGTCTTATGCAGTGGGAATTTGAATTTTAGAGAAAAATGAAGTCATCTTTCTGAGGTCATTTAGACCCACAATAAACAGCAGACCGTTTATTTTCAGATTCCTCTGGTATGACTCTTTTATTTTCATCTTGTTGTAGATTCTAAGTTTGTTAACAAACTGGTTTGGGAGAAAATTAATGTAACTTGGCTAAAGGGAATGACAAAATTTCCTTGAGTAGCACCTTCCCCTGCAGACAAGAAGCCACAGACCAATGTGACAACATTCAAGAATCAGTAATTTCCATTAATCCGTGCTCTATTTAATTTCTTCTGGAAGAGACCTAATCCTAACAAATAATGCTAAAAAACTTTCAGATATAATTTTGAAAAGCACCTGAGACTTCAAAGTTCTTGGGGAATAACTGATCCTCACAAGAACTAAACCTTTCATTTGCCTTGCAGAAAGTTTTTAGAAGTATTTCAGCTCCTAGAGATGCAGAGAGTGCCAGAACAGACTATTCAGAAGCACATCTTGATATGAAGACATTAGGAAGGAGATCAATCTCTTGTTTTTCAAGTTTGTGCATCAAAAATTTTTCATGCTGCTTAAGAAAAGACATTTCCGGGACTTTATTCAGCCTGTCCTTCAGCAGGTAGGACAATGTAAGCTTTGGAAGTGTTTACCTTTCCTGTCAATCCCGGGGCAGCCTAGATGTCCAACTTTGGTTAGGCTCCTGCCTTTCAAACTCTTAACCAATGCTTGATGACATGGTTCTGACTATAGGGCATTTAAAATAAAAGTGACAATGTGCCTATTTGCATTTTTGGCCACCTAAAATCAGTTTTAAAACTGGACTTTCATTCATGAGCTGATTTGGATACTTGAAAGAATATTTTCAGAAGTCAGGTTCCGGTTTTTATGGTGAAAACTTATTTGCAATTAAAAGAAGTCACTATTTCTTTAGCCATTTAAAAGGTAATTAAACATGGAGTAATTTTTCATATAAAAGTGGTGAAAAGAAAGATTCTGCAAATATTTTCCTTCACACAGTTTTCTACATGGAGAACAACTGCATTTTGTGTTTCTTCCACAAAATGCTCCTAATCAGAGCTCCCTTACAGAGTCAAAAGATGTAATGGCTGAGAGTCCCAAAGAAAGAACATATAATGGGCATATTGATTGAAGGTTGATGTTTTCATAAATAAATTGAGTAATCTGTATTTATTGCTTGTATTTCCAACCTGTCTTATAGAGCAGGAAAGCTGTGTGTTTGGGCACGCTCCCATGCTTTGAGCACCCTCCTGGTGTTAGAAAGTGCACAGCTTTAGAGACAGGACTAATCTGAATTCTCACATTTGGGTCCTGCAGTGGCCAAAGCCACCTCTGCCCCACGCCTTGGCCTCGTGTTAGTTCTGCCTTGATTCCAGGATTAGCCATTAGTAACAAGGTAATTTATCTACAGCAAAACACTTCTGTATGTTGAATTTATAGCACTGGGGGAATGGCTTCTCATTCAGCCACAGCAACAGATTGCCTAAACTAAATGCCACACATTCCCAACAGTTACTGACACCTGACAAACTTGGTAGCAGCTATCTGTTACATAAGGGGTTGTCTTCCAGATGGAAATTGACTGAGGTTTCACAAACAGCTCAGCAGCAAGGCAGAAGGTTTATTCTGTTTCATGATGATTGTGAAGAATTGTTTAAGCTTGAGACCTTAAATCAGGAACACGCACAAAAATGAGTCATCTGGGAACAGGGTGAGTACAGTTTCTGTATCACTGGGACAGGCAGAGGCATATAAATTTCCAGACACTGATAAACTAAACGATGTATAACCCCTCTACTTTTCACTTTTCTAGTGGAAGGTGTCCTGGCTCACTTCAGGGCATTTGGAACTGCATGATCTTTTAGGTCCCTTCCAAACTAGGCCATTCTAGGATTACATTCTCTGATTCTGTGCTGTTTTGTCTGAGCACTGACTGATGATCCTGTAAAACATGCTGGAAAATCACTCAGATGCACCTGAGATATTCCAAATATGATCAAAACAAAGGACAACTATATTAATGAAAGAATTCTGGTAGATACCACTGGACTTGAGGTGAAGTTCATCATGTGTTCTGTCATACAACAAAAATTGCTGTTGGAAGATATATTAGTGCTTAAAAATGAACAAAGCAGAACACTTTGATTTCACCAGTTACATTCCTCCATGAAGTGATACAGATTATAAACAATGACTGAAAGTGCGTCTAACCCCATGAAACAAATGAATTCCTCTGTTCCTTCAGCTGTGTTCCTTTGTGTTGAGAAGAAGCAACATCATATTTAGTGTAAGTTAGAATTAATTAGCAGCATTATGAGAAAGTTCACGGGAATTTAACATTAAAAGATGAAGAGCATGACTAGGGTAGAAGGTTAAAAAAACAAAACAGTTGCTTGGACACAGAAATCATGTGGCTATTCTTTAATAACATCAGAACTACAGAGGGCTTTCCAGTAAGACCACAGAACTACATAAATAATACATCCTTATCAGCAAAGAATTATAATTAACAGATTTATGCATAAATCCAGTTCTGCAACGCAGAAAGAAAGAACAAAAAAAGTACAATCACAATGCAATCATTAATGAGGCCCTGATAATGCAAGAGCTGTCCCCAAACTATCCTTATGTACTGGACTGACCCAGTAGAATTATTCACAGTATTTCTGCAGGAGTGAACTGGGGCAATAAGTGCTGCCTATTCTCTGTGCTGACTGATATCTGCAAAAAAAACCAAAAACAAAACAAAAAAAAAAACCAACCAAACCAAACCAAAACAAAACAAAAAAAAACCACCAAAAATCACCAGCTTTGCAGTCACAGATAGCTGGAATGTTTTTATATCTCACTGGATTTATTGACCATCAGCAGCCTAGAGGGCCACAGTGAAGTGATAATGGAATCTGGTTTTATCAGAGTTTAAAAAGCTTCAATATTCAGCTAAGTGGAAGGTGGTAAAAGGTTTCCCAATGACAATTGAAAAACTTTTAAATGAAGTGGTTGTCCAAAAAAAAATGTTTTTATTCATCTTTTCAGGTTAGAAGGTACCATGTATTTTAAATTTCAGATGAGACATACAAAATGCTCTAAAGAAAGCAGGAACTTTACAGATGCTTTCCTTATCTGAACTAATACCTTTTAATCCCTTTGCATTCAAAATCTTGCACTGTGAAAACACCTTTGGGAACTTCAGTGAGAATGGGTGAAACACTCTACTTACACAAGTTATGCTTTCAGGCTCAAAGCTGTACAAATATTAAAGACATTTTAAATAATTTCACCAATTTGATAGATTGTCTGTCAAGTAGCCAGGGTGATCACTGTTTTCTTCTTCCACTGTAAGGCAAGACAATGGGGAGAAATAAGTTGTAGATAAAGGAAATTTCAGCCAGCCAAAGTTTTCAGCTTTTACATGTGCCTTAGGCACAGATTCAGTGCAGTGTGACTGTTCAGCTAAGAGAGGCAGCATCTCTAAAAACAGTCATGTCTTCTCTCATTTTTAAATGTAGGATTTTTTCTGTTTGCTGAAGAACAAAAATGTAAACCACGTCCAGAGGGGTAAGTTAGCACATGGCAAAAAATTTCATGCTAAATAAAAGAAAGGATTTGTTCTTCATTTGCACATTGCCCTCAGCCAAGTCTAGAATCAGCTGATCTGAAAGCGCGTGGCTTACCCAGGTTTAACTGGTTATTTTCTACCACCGTGATGGAAACGTTATTCCACACAGTTTTTTTTCAAACAAGCTGTCACTTCTGCTTATCTCTCTCAGATATTTCACCCTTCTTCCTCAGCTGCTGTCCATCTCCCCTGCTACAGCAACAATGGGCAGGAAAGCACCACTAAAATTTGTAAAAATCCACCTTCAGAGGATTTTGTTGGCATACAACTGACACTTTCACTGATTTAACTTTAGAAGTGCTCATATATTTTGTGCAAAGCACTATGCTCATTTTAATTCTGCCTTTCTCTCTCTCCAAAATTTTTTTTTTTTGTTGTTCAGAGTTCTGCCAGGGCAAGGAAGAGAGGGCTAAGCACAGAGCCGCAGCTCCATTAAAAAAATTAAAAAGTCTGTGGTAGCTGAAGACAGGAGAGATTTAAGGACAGAGGACATGGAGAGCAAAGGTTTAGGGTCTCAGCCTCGTGATGTGAAACCAACAGCTCCTCTCCTGGGGTTCTTATGGATTCTTTTAAATCTCTGCATCAAATCCGGTGGAGGAATAAAATTTTCACAAGCAAAAAATATTCTATAGAAAAAGTAAGTCCAGTAAAGATTTGGGTTGAAAAATTCAATTGAAAAATAGCCTTTCTCTTGAATCCAAGCCAGAAAACATCTAAAGAGAAAATTAAAAGCAGAATATACAAATATTTACCTGCTTTCATTATGTGGCTCGTGTTGTAGTCTGTGTAAATTTACACTCCAATACAGAGTGCTCTGTTGAAAAATATCTCAGTTCAAAACACTTTTAGATTAAGATTAAAAAGACCTTTTAGATTAATTACCTAAATTGCTAGTAAGTGAAATAATGAAAAACACTTTTAAAAAAGTCAGAATAAGACAAAACGTGCATTTACCTTCTTGTGCTTTCTGTAAGGAAGTAAGGAACAGTGCAGCAGCTTCAGAAAGAGAGAAAGGATTTGTGTTTTGGCTGCGTGTTTCTAGAATGAAAAAATCAGAGATGCATGGGTTGTTAGTGTCTTATGGCACTTCTTGACTTTGTTCTTTGCCTTTTTATTATTTCTATAACTAGAGACTCAAAGACAAGAAAATATTGTCTCCTTCACTCTATAACATTGTCTGCTCAAAACCAACCTGATAACTAACACGAGAGATTAGCAATCCTTTAAAAGGGAGGTTATTTCAAAGTCCTTCAGAAGGTAAAAAGAACATTTTCCCTTTTTGTAAGTTCCTAACTTTTTTACAACATTCTGTTCCCTCCAGAAACATTGCCTAGTGTGGATTGATGTTGTCTGCTGCTGTTATTTGTTGCTTCAGCACAATTAAGAGCTTGATTTGATTTTTTTTTCCCCAGTGCAAAAAGAAAGTCAAAAGCACTGACGAAAATCCCACTTATCAGCCAGGTCAGTCTGGAAATTATGTAAATGAAATCACACAGGTGCACCAGAGAGAAAAGTCAGCCTTTACCATGTGTGGGTTGGAATGAAGAGACTAAAAAAAGGGGTTTCGTTGTTTCCTTGACTATGATTCCAGGAAAACAAATCCCCTCCTGTTTCCAGGGATTTCTCCCATAACCTGGGGAAGGTGGACGGGCTCCACACCCCTGTGATGATGGACTCACCAAGCTGCCCTCTGTCATACAAGTCCTTCCTCTGGCTCTCATCTGTGATGAAGCGACGTCCCTCTACAAAAGCAGTGGGAGAAGGGTGGAAACAACCCCCCAGTTTGTTGTAATTCCTATTTCATAATCCCTAAAGGACTCTTTTCAATGTTGTATGTGGTCAAGAGCCTGCAATCTCTTTGCTGGACTATAAAGTATTGTCTTTTAAATTGTATTTCTATTTAAACAAAGAAAAAAACCCACCCCAAATTCCAAACTAACAAAATAAAATCACATGACTTCCTATGCATCAATAAGAATGATAAAAGCTCACTAGGGAAGTAACACAATGCATTATTCAGTTAGAAGGACTTTTTAAAAAGAACGAAAAGGGTCAAAATCTTCACTTTTATGACTAGAAATAATATATTAATATCACTAGAACTTTCAGTTATATTTACAGTTGTTTGGAGCTTATATTTATTTTGTGTTCCAATAACTTATATTGTCTCCCTTTTGCATTTCTCTCAGGATTATGACCTTCTTTTTTTTCTCTAATTTACAGGGAACTTTCTTCTTCCTCTCTTAATACCTGCCCTCCCTGATATCTTTTAAATTTAAGTCAACAATTCAGAATACAATATTTTCATATTAATATTTCTGTTAAATTTGATCATTTGGATCAAAGGACAAAATCTTTAAGTAAGTACAGAATCAAAGAATATTCTGAGTGGGAAGGACCCACAAGGACTGTTGAGTCCAATTTTGAAGTGAATGGCCTGTACAGGGACCAAAGGTGTGACCATGACACAATTAACACCATGCAATTAGCACATCCTCCCTGCAAGCCTCAAAACTTCTACCCCCACAGCATCCTCAGGACCTCCCACTTGTGTGGAACCAAGGAAAAATCCAGGGGTGGAGCAAATTATGTCCTCAAAATGGAAAGAGCTCAGGACTTACGTGCACCCTTCAAATAGAGCATGGCCTGAGGAGTCCAATTTCTCCTTTGGAAATGAGCCTTTATACCAAAAAAAAAAAAAAAAAAACAACAAAAAGAAAAAAAAAAGAGGGAAAAGAGACGTCAACATTCCATGGCATCGCTAATTAGTGCAAATACTTAATGGCACCAAGCTCTGAGCTTCACGAGCTCCAGCCTGAGCTCACCTGAGGGGCACTCCAGGAGAAGGTGACAAAGGATGCTGCCAGGAGCAGGGCCAGGGCAGATGCTGTCAGTTTCTGCAGCCCCTGTGCACAACAGAGAACCACAAGGTGCAGGAAAAGTCTTTCACATCAGCACAGCCTCCCAAATTCACATCTAAATATGAGGATGTTCCCAGCTGCTGCCTTGTCCCTGTCTTGCTGCCAGACCTCCTCTTGCTCAGGGGGTGTTTCAGTGCACGCTGATCTGATCAGAATTATTAAATAGAACTTTGTTCTTTTTACTCAAATCCATTCTGTCCTGGTGAGAACTGCCATCAAGCACCTTTTGTGCTTCAGATCCTCCAGAAATAAGAATAATGTACAAACTAATGGGTAAAGATGGTATTAAATCTACCTGGATTTTACCAATAGACAACAAGCAAATGTAGGGGGCTTGTCATTCCAAACAAACCAACCAACCAACCAAGAGACAAAATCTCTACTTCCTCAGGTTACAAAAAAGGAAAAAAATGTTTTAAACTTTGCATCCTATCAATATCAATCATCATTAACACAAGTCACAAGACAGGTTTTTTTCGATTCTTGAAGTTTGTTCACTGATGCAGCACATGCAAATGGAAGCACTGAGCATGAATCCTCTGTGCACCTCTGCTTGTCCACACAGACCATGTTGTTATTCATGTATTGATAACAGTGCTGGGCACCAGAGCATTTGTTTCACAGTGGTTCATCTCATCCTGGGTTTGAGAGGTTATGCTATTGGTAGTTTTTTTAATGCAGTTGTTTAAAATGCACAAATTATATCTATACATATATTTCTTTCAGATTATTTTTAAGGAAAATTTCTTAAGCCCCTATTCAGTACCTAAATATTGCACTCACATGGAAAAAAAAGCATTAATTCCAAACTAAATGTTTGCTAGACACCAAAAAATTCTCACTTACCTTCATACTTATCTTGGTGACAAACCTTCAGTCTTTCCTTGGGATGATGTGTCAAAAGATCTCTTTCCTACATGTCCAGGTGTCCCTTTTTAAATCTTCAGAGTGGAGGTGCCCTCCCCTTCCGTGGCAGGGCGGAGGAGTCTGAAGGGATCTCTTGTCAGCCCTGTAGATGGAGAAGCAGAAGGTCTGATGACTCCTGAGGGAAACCTGCAGCCTTGCAGGAAGTCCTGATTGAAATGATTGAAAGATGGATGCACTTGGAGATGCACCCCATTAACCAGGTGAACACCTCCTGAATACATCAGCATCAGCCCTGTGTGTTTGCAATGCATCACCTTCCTGCTGGATGATCAATAATCACAGCCAGAGTGGGTATTAATATGGATGATGAGAGTTTACCCAGGATAGTCTACAATCTATCAGATTAGTATTCATTCTGGGAGCTGGAAAAGCTGGGAAATTACCAGCATCAAGAAAAAAAGTGACACTGACCAGTGTCACTAGGTTGAGGTTATTCCTTGTACTCATTCAGAGGATGTAGTCTATGGTTTGATTATCTGATGATCTTTTGCATCTGGTTTTTCTTACACACAAGTAAAAGTACCAAGCTTAACAACAACAACAACAACAAAGACGAAAAATACCCAGTAAACCCTGAACTCCTAATAGTCAGAAACACTACTCTGTCTCATGGATAGGCTGGAGCAAAAGCCCAGATTATGGGCTTGACTAGGTCAAACAGTGAAGCAGTGAACAGAAAAAAAAAGGCAGGGATCAGGGAAGTAATTTCCATGAGCTAGTTCTGAGTGATTGTTGGGCTCATTGCAGTCATGGAGAGTGGGTTTTGTCCTCAGGCAAAGAGCTAATCACACTTGATGCCCGGCCTTGCTTGCACTGTAGCCAGGGTTTTCATCTCTCCTCCTACACTTTTTCCTTTGTAAACTTGATGGAAGCAGAAGGAGAAGCAAAGCAAACTGAAAGGGAGGCAGAAATTTGCTGATTGGAAGACTGACCAATGGAAAGTTTACTGCAGCAGCTTCAGGAACAGGGCCAGCCCATGGTGTGACAAACATGGAGATCAGGCCATGCGTGTGACGAACACTGGCTCATGGATGTGGAGTCCAAGGAGGAATGTGCAGACAGGCACTGCTCCTGCTCACTGTGAGCTCCTCCCTGGCATTGTGTGTGGACACTGCTCTAAAGCACATTATTAAGTGAAAGTGTAATTGCTGTCCAGCTTTTGAGGGGGTATCACTGTTCCCTGCTCATGCCACACAGAATTGCTCACTGAACATACAGAACTGTCATCAGCTGTAGCTTTTGCTGGTGTAGAGGCAAGGAACCAGAGGGAAGTTCAGGTTTTGGTCTCAAGCAGCTCCTGTGGTGGCTGGGAGATGCTGTCAGAGCTCTATCCTTTTTAAAAGGCCATGCCCTGATGCATCCTAGCCAGCAGAAGGGATTCTACTCGCAGCTACTTCACTGTGAAGTTCATTTTGCCTGCTCTTTTCCCTGTGCTCTGACATATCAAAGATATTTCTTGATGGTGCTTAACCCTTAGCCTTAGAAGGGGGCTGTGCATTTCATCCAGGAGACATCTAACATGCAGAGGCTTGGGAAAGGTAAAGCTACTCCCTTATTCCCTTCTGGGGTGACTTTAGATCTTCCTGTTATGCACAGACCACAGAGCTGGAATCAAAACATTCAGCTGAGCCTGTGAAAATTAACCCCCTGCCTTTGGGATTGGACAGTGTGAAGTATCTCTTCAGGACAGTTCTCGTGACAGGAAAACTAAAATGTCTGTGGCACTGAAAACAAACCCTGCTTTTCCTGCCACTGGAATGAGATAACAAAAAACAAACAGGGGAACAACCGACTCAGCCTCTTCCGTTGCAACTGGGGAGAAGAGCAGGAGAAAGATGTTACCACACTATAGGAAAACAGCTTCAGTTTTTCTTGTCTTTTGACCATTTAGAAAAATCTGAGTGACTCTGACTTGGTGTTGCTGGAGTGTCAGTCTGTCTTCCAAACCTGGCTGTATTCTGAGTCTCACTGGAATCCTTGTAGAGACTGGGGCTTGTTTGAAGCTGCCTGGAGGGCAGCAGGGAGCTGAACTGAGCAGATCAGAATCTGAACTGCTTTGTTGTGGGGACAGGTGAGCACCAGTTCAAGAGCAAAAGCAGGATCTTGACAGCATCATCTTAAATGATTTTATTGTTGTACCATCAGATGCCTCAGTGCCACCAGGGTGTCTAAAACCAGGAGTTTAGTTACAACCTGTAGCAAGAGGCAGTTGACCTTAACCTTTTACATCAGATGAAATGAACCCAATCTCAAATTGCATTTCCATAATGGTTTGGAGCTTTGTTTGTTTTGTTTTGTTTTTTTAATTTTCAAAAGGTTTTTATTTTTCCCTTAAATTGTCTGTGCCTTTGTGACTCACAGCTCTAAATCCATTTATTTTTACTATGAGTAGTAGTTGCTTCAGTTTTCAAACAAAATTCAGAACCATCTCCTTGGAAATCTGTAAGGAGTCTGCATGCAGAAAAAAGAGCTCCAGGTTTGTCAATTCTACTTCAGGGATCAAAATTTAAAAGACTCAGCTTCTCCCTTCAAAACATTTTCTTGCCATGATTCTACGAGAAGGTGGCCATATCACCCTTCCCAGAAATCCAGCCACTCCTAGGATGGTGTATGGGACACAGTTTATTTGTAAACAGGGACAGCAGGCAATGTTTTGGGAAGGCAGTGCAGGTACTGAGAGTGTTTGCATTCACAGAAGAACTGTGGCTGTGTGTGGGCACATGTGAGCTCGTACTCTTGAGAAAAGGAGCAGCCTATAATTGGGTTATGGATCATAACACACTAAAAAACTGTGGCACTTCAGGATGATGAGCTGTGCACCAAACACTCATTGTCAGTGCTGCCATTTCTCAGCTGATTCACCTGGAGGAGGCAGTGGCTCTGGCATGTAATCAATAACGAGTGAGAAAAGTAGAGGGAAGCTTGCTATAGCAGCAGGACCCCCTATTAGAAAGAACATAACCTATTCTTATTCTTTGAGATGATGTAAAGGGCAGAGGCTGCATATCCTGATGCTGTAAGTGACAAAAAGCTAATTTCTGGTATTGAAGTTCAGTGCTGAGGTGAGGAAAAAATGTTCTTGTGTGCTGGAGTTTTAACCAGTGGGGTCAAACTTACTGACTTGCGTCACGACCATGCCCTTTCCCAAATGTTTCCCTGGAAATATAGGATACAGTCATCATGCACATGCATTTTTAATTCCTGGTAAGGACACCAGTGATCCATGGCTTGCTCCTGAGAAAAAGGTGCAGCTGTCATGTGAGTAGGTGGTCAGTGGGTATGTCAGCAAACACTGGTGCTGTCAAGGTATAAATCTCCCAGAACTTCTGACCTTTCTTTGTGCTTTTTCTCATTTCCTTTGGTGTTTGTTGTTCTTGTTGTTGTTGTTGTTTGTTTGTTTGTTTGGATGTTTGTTTTCTGTTAGTTTGGTAACTCTCTGGGAAATACACCCCACTTCGGTCTGGCACCTGAGCAGCACCTAGCACAGTGTACTTCTGGCTCCTACGTGCTACTCTAGCATCATAAAAGGCTGTGAAATGTCATGGCAGAGCCTTCAAAGTAGGAAATTACAAAGCATTTTGCATTTCATTTGCAGTAAGTTGCATAGTAAGGCAAGCTTTATACCACTAGCAAAGTCAAATATAGATTGCCCTGGAAGGATGTTGATTTCTTATCAACTGAGAAACTCAGAGAATAGATTAGACAACCCTTTTTTAGGACTCATTGCCCAACTGATCCTGCCCAGACACATGGTCATGAACCTTATGACCTCTTAATATCTTCTTTATGGGCTGGTTTTTTGTGTTTCTGTGACCTTTCAAAGCTGACTGGACTTTAACCCCATATATCCCACACAGACCAAGGGGAAATTTGTGTACAAGCTCCATATTTGCCCCATAAAACCTATTGACCAAAACCATCCTATCTGCAATTCATCAATACATTTTATGCCACACAAACACATTTTTCAGTGTTATTTATTTTCATAATAGATCTTAATTTACAGAACCATAGAATACTTTGTGTTGGAAGACACCTTCAAAAGTCACCTAGCCCACCCCCCTACATTAAGTAGGGATGTCATCAGCTTCTCTGGGAAGGTGAATTTTCATGGTGCAGCTCTGAAGGGAAGAGATATTCTCTGGTGTAAATCAGGTGCATGATTAGAGAGGCCATCAGCCACTAGCCCAAATTTATTTAACTATTCTGTTGCACGTTCAGCACCACAATGTCCATGGGTTTGTTTCAAGCACTGCAGATCTGCTGGAGAAGCTTTTTATCTTTTCTCTAGACTGTATGAGAAGAATTGTGCTAAAAACTACTTGAGGTAGAGAACAAGGTGGAGAAAATCCAGTCTGTCAGAGATCATGTAAATGCCTCAAACAAGAGGGGCAACAGGGGCCTTGTTGAGGACTGATGTCTGAACAGTGCTGCTGTGAAAAAGAAGCAGTTTCAAGGGTTAATTATAAGTAAAATTTAAATATATTATGTGGGGTAAGGGGTGTTTGAAAGGATCAATAAAGAGTAGAAATCCACAAATTTTTGAAAGGTGTAAGCATCTCAGGAAGAGGTGTTACTTCTGAAGTTCAGTGAATCACAGACAGCACAACAATTTTTTTTTTTTCCCAGCAATAGACAAGTCTGAGGCAAACACCAGGTGGAAAGACCAGCTGAAAAACAGTTTTCTCCAGTTTGCAGGCTGGAAAGGAGATGTGGCCATCTAAGCATGGCCATTTATGAGGTACTTCAGCAGGAGCTGTACAGCTCTTCAGACAGGCAGGGTCTACTCTATGTCTTGACAATTTAATACAGAAAAGAGGAATTAATTAAGGGTCCTAATAACATTTTTTTTTTCACAGAACCAAGGGCAGAGCTGACAGTTAACAGAGATTCTATTTAATACATTATCAGCTCAAGAGACTTCAACGCTTGCTTCCTTTCAAAAGCGGTGAGAGTGATGAAAAGTATACTGTTCCCAGACTCCCTGATCTAACTCTCAGAAATTAGGAGAGATCTGGTTCTGCTTGAAGTTTTGCTGTAGGTGGGAAAAGCAGGGAAGAACTGCTAATAGAAGTGAGAAACATCTCAGGAGCCAGAGTTTTAATGCAGCAATAACCTATATCACAATGTTCCTTGCTGTTTTAAACAATAATTAGACGAGCAGGGAGACTTCAATTTGCACTGAAATTACAGGCAATTAATGTAACAGCTGCAGGAGAGATGTGGGGGGGAAAAGTGAAAAGGCCAGGAAGCAGGAGCCTGATGCTGGATTAAAACCTGGTTGAGGCTGGTGGTCCCTCTCAGCTGAGGGCTGAGTGGCAACATCTGTACCTTGTAAAGCTGATTTCCCAGCAGAAGAGCCCTCTGCTCATTTAAACGCTGAAGTTCAGTCAGCTACTACTCCTCAGAGGAACAGCTAAAATTGTTGTGCTGTCTCCTTCAGAGAAAGAAATTATTTTTCTACATGCTAGTGTGAGTATAAGGGTTTGGGCTGTGGTTTTTGTGTTTTTTTTTCTTTCCTGGTGCATTACAGAAAAAAAATCAAATACTCTCTAATAATGTGCTACTTATATCTGCTTGAAGGCTCCTATGCACTTAAAGAGCAATCCTAAACCTAACTGCAGTGGTATCTATGTTTTAATTTAAAGGTAATTAATCTATCTCTTTAGAGACAATGCACCTATAATAATGCATCTCTAATATAGAAGACTGCTTCCACTTCCTGGCATTTATTCGAGGATTAAATCTTTTAAGAAAGATGTAGTTAAAAAGTAGTCTCTTTTCTAAAATTGCTCTCAGCTTCTTTTTAGTCTTACTTTTTTGAAGTATTCCTGTGGCTAAGGACAGCTGAGAAGCTGTGGGTGAAGTCCCCATTGTCCCTTGGAAGCTCCCAGCTGATCAGTTCAGGTGGTTGCAATGTGCAGGGTAGACGTGGGTACCTCACTGGGAATGAGGATTTACCCCTGCAAAATGAACCTCCCATGCCTTGGTCACATGCAGACATGCTTATTGTGTGGGAAATACCTTTTAAAATGTTGCCTGGGAGAACAGATAATAAAGCTACAGGATGAGGTGCCTCTGTAGGGCGTATTTCTTGTGCAATTCCCAGTGTGGCATCATGACAGCTGTGGCTGATTAGTACAAGAAACACTGGGTTTTTAAGATTTTTTTGTTCTTGTGGGCGCACAGAAATGTTGAAACTCTTGTTGGTCTCACTTTCTTCCACTCCCAGTACAATTAAAGTGCTTCATTTAATTTAAAAAGTCCTCTGCTAACTTGCAGAGTTCTCCAGGTTTTATTTCCACTCTCCCTCACCTCCTTGTCAGGGTTACGGTATTTAAGAATAATCCGTGAGATTTCAGGAAGTATTTCTGTCGTTCGTCCCCAACTTTTCCACATCAATTTCTAGTTCCCTGGACAACAAAATGTCCTGGCTGAAAGTTTCTGTCACAGCTGGTAAGTGGAATAAGAGTTGTCAAACCCCTGGATGCCAAAGCTCCAAGCTGTCTGCTGAATGGAAAAATTGGCATAAATATGTGTGTGTTGATCACCCTGACTCTTGTATCCCTATTCTTTCCAGATATTTGGCAAGAGAATGGAAATGGTGAAGTCTTTGGAACGTGGAGCTAAAAAAAGGCACCACAACCCAGTGGACAGCATCTGCAGGAAGATCAAATCCATCCAAATGATGGACCAAGTCTCCAACCCGGCTTTGCAGATACCAAAATTTCAGTCCCGGAACTTCGACAGCCCACAGAGCAATACTAAAAAAAATCTGGAAGAAATACTGAAAGGGAGAACCTGCAGAAGTTGGGAGAGTACTTGTTCACACTTGGTCAGCTCTGACAGTGACAGCATTTTCTCTGTGAACTCGCCCAGCCTCGGGGCCACCTCAGACTCCTACTCTGCAAAAACCACCTTTTCAATCACTAACAGCAGTGAGAGACCCAGCAGCTCGTGGGTGCCTCCTTATCTCATGGAGAACACTTCTCCATACTGCTTTGGACCCAGGGAAGCCAATGCCCAGAACAAACCACGTGCTTTAGCAAATGCTGAACCTAAAGATGTGCGGCCCAAGCAGAAGTATCTGACGTCAAGTCCAAATGTGTATTTTGTCACATCTGAAAAAAAGGCAGAAAGTGCTGTGGTCCAACCTCCTGTGGCAAAAACACTTCCTTCAAGTGAAAGAGGTAAAAATTCTGAAGAAAAAACACCCCCTAATTCAGAATCCTAGATATCTAAACATTCAGCCTATGTAGATGACATTTATTTAGCACTTGAACTGGTAACAACACATTTTAGTAGCTCTCAAATCTTGTAATACCTTAAAAAGAGCTGAGGCAAGTCTTGAATTTTCTCTAAAAATATTAATGTGAGTGTAAAAATTGAGGAACTGTTAAGGCAAAAACTTTTTCAGATTTGCTAATTCATTTTTGGTTTGAGAGATAGAAATATTTTTAACAGTTTGAGAGATTGAGACGACTATTTGGCTAGTACTACAGCATTTTTTTAATAGCCGAATTTTATTTGGCTATTAATTTAGCCTATGGTTTGTCTATCAAATGGATTTTGAAGATAGATGAGTTTGGGTGTTGCTCTTAGTTTGGGGGTTATTTTGGTGGTTTTGTTTGTTTTAGGGATTTTTTTTCTTAATATGTTAACTCTAATGATGTCTCTACTATATAATCTGCAGGGGGAGGGAAGAAATACCTGGCCTCTTAAAATGTCCTGTTTTGTATGTTTATCCCATAGAAAGAATAACCAAGTTTTTCCCAAAATACCAAAAATGTGTAAAAGTAGAGGCATGGAGTACCCCCCCAGCTCAGAGGCTCCAGCTATGGTCACTTCCTGATGTTGTTTAGCAGTAAAAGCTCTGTTTTTATTGGAGGGGAAGCTGGTTAGTTGGTTTTGTTGTTTCAGTCATCTGGAATGAAAGTGACCATGAGCAAATAAAGATGGGCAATAACAGATTTATCCTTCCCAGGAGGGAGGCAGCCTCTGGGGTACAAAGCTGACAACACGTACAACGTGAGCTTGATCTGTGAAGAGGATCTGCTGACCACCATCTTCTGTGCGTGTGACATCCACCACACAGGTTTGCCAGGGTTTTTTCATTGCTCTCTTTTGTTCTCCTCTCAACAGATTTCCAAGGTTCAGATTGCATTATGGTCCCCCGGAGAGATGTGCAGGAGCCTGTGTTGTGGCAGATGCAGAATAAACGTGTAAATGCCTGTGCATCTTTTGCATGGTGCCTGACCCTTCCCCTGCTGATCTTTGCAGTGCTTTAGCACAGGGGAAAGAGAGGAGCAACATGTTTGTTTCTAGCAGTTACCCTTACTGTAAATGACTCTTTCTTTCTTTCAGCCTTCATCCTGTTAGAAACTTGGGAAACTTCAGAGCGAGAGACAATTCCTCCCTGTTCCACCTCAGACATGACTAAAAGTGATAGAGTCATGGAGTGGTTTGGG